>PVIC010032711.1:0-20549 GCA_004025085.1 Thryonomys swinderianus | reverse complement strand
GTATATCCTCCAGATGTCTCCATTTGCACCTAAATGGATCGATCTTGTCATTCTTTATGGCAGAGTAATACTCCATTTTGTAAAAAAACCACATCTTCTTTATCCACTCTCCAGTTGATGGACATTTGGGTTGTTTCCAAGATTGAGCTATCACAAACTGAGCTGCTATGAACAAGGGTGTACATCTGTCTTTCCAATGCTTTTTAAAGTTCTTATACATCACAAACAACTATAATCATATTCCTTAATTTTTTTTTTTTTTTGGCGGTACTGGGGATCGAACTCTGGCCCTTGTGCATCCACAACTGGTGCGGTACCACTTGAGCTAAATCCTCAGCCCCCATATTCCTAATTTAAAAATCTGAAATCTTCCAATATCTGATGCTACAAATAAAAAGTCCACACCTAACCTCATGTGATAGATCATGGTCAAAATGTAGATACATTGTATAAAATTACTTTCAAATTATGTGTATGACATATATGTGAAACTTTAAATTTATTGAGTTTTGTGATCTAACAATCTATCTTAGCAAATGTATCATATTCACTGGAGACAAAAGTATATTTTTATTGTCATTTATTAGGTTTAGTTGACCTAAAATGTTAATTCTTCCATTTCTTTACTAGGTTTCTGTCTTACATGTTCTTGTTTTCATACATGTTTGCAGTGCATAATAACTACATTCATTGTGTGGTGTTGGTATGTGTTTATAACACATCTTAATTCTTTCTACTTACTCATCTTTCCCTCTCCCCTCCCATCCTTTCTCCATGTACAAAAGATCTATTACTCTGTTTCATATTATATTCACTTTGCTCTTTATTTTGAGTTTAAATTTGTGTTTTTGATTTATTTCACTTAACATAAGCCTTAAGTTGCAGCCATTTTTCTACAAGTGACTCAGATTTTTCCAGCTTATGGCAAAGTAGTACTTGCCTGTGTATAAATACCACATTTGCTTTACCCATTCATCTGTTGATGAACATAAGGTTGCTTCCAAGATTTAAGTATTATAAATTGTGCCACTGTAAACATGGGTACGCATGTGTCACTATAATATAATTCCTTTAACTGTTTGGGGAAAATAATTAGAAGTAGAATAATAGATCAAATGGAATTCTATTTGGGGGGACAGTCCATATGGATTTCCATTGTGGTTGTACTAGTTTAAAATCCCATCAGTAGTGTGGAAGCAGTCCTTGTCCCCTGAAACCTCACTAGCATTTGATTTGTTGTTGTTGTTGTTATTGTTGTTGTTGTTGTTGTTTGGTTTTTTTTTTTTTGAGACAGGGTCTCGCTTTGTAGTTCAGGCTGGCTCTGAGCTCACTGTGTAGCCCAGGCAAGCCTCGAACTCAGCAGTCCTCCTGCCTCTGCTTCCCGAGTGCTAGGATTATAGGAGTGAGCCACCACGCCCAGCACTGAGGTATGTGGTATTGATTGCTGGTGGGCATGAGTCACCACGCCCAGCATTGTATGTGGTTACTGGAAATCGAACTCAGGACCTTGCACTTGCGAGGCAGGCACCGGAACCACCGAGCTAAATCTCCAGCCCAGCATTTGATTTTTGAGTTCATCATGAACGCCATTTTTTTCTGAGGTTGGAATCTCAGTATTTTTTCATTTGCGTTTCTCTAATTATCGAAGATGCTAAACTTTTTTCATGTTTTTATTGGCTATTTGTACTACTTAAAAATACCTATTCCTTTCAGTTGTTTATGTTTGGTTTGGGTCCCTTATTTTGGGTGGGTGGAGTTCCTTATATATTCTAGATATTAGTATTCTGAAGAATAACTGACAGAATTTTTTTTGCCATTGTGTAGATTGTCCCTTCACTTTGTTGGTTGTTTCTTTTGCTGCACAGAAACTTTTGAATTTGGCATCCCATTTGTTGATTCTTAATGTTATTTCTCATGCAGTTGAGATTCTGTTTAGAAAGTCCTTGACATGCCTATATCTTCAGGAGTTTTACCTAATTTATCTTCCAACAAGTCTGTGTTTCTGCTGTTATCTAGGTCTTTGATCCATTTTGACTTGATTTTAGTACAGGATGGAAGATATGTGTATAGATTCAATCTTTTAGAGGTACAGGCAGTTTTCCCAGCACCATTTGTTAAAGAAGCTGTCTTCCCAACAGTGTACATTTTTGGCCTGTTTGTCAAGCTCAAATAGCTAAATGTCCCTAGATTTGTTTCTGCATCCTCTACTCTGTACACTAATCCATATGTCTGTTTTGTGCCAGTACTATGCTGTTGCTAGCACTGTAATTTTGTGATATAATTTAAAATCTGGGATCACAAAGCCTCCTGCATTGCTTTTGTTGCCCAAGATTGCTTTTGCTGTTCTAGGTCTCTTCTGGCTCCATGAATTTAGGATGCCATTTCTGGTTTCATGAAAAATCTTGATGGTATTTTGATGGCATTAAATTAAATGTATATATCAGTTTTTGTAATATGGGCATTTTTATAGTACTGCCTCTGTCTCTGGAATGAAGGGCCTTACCATTTTCTGATGTCCTTTTAAGTGTCTGTTTGTCACCATGCTGGCTTTCATGATAGAGGTTTTCCACTTCCTTGACTCAGTTAATTGCTAAGTGTTTACTTTTTTTGAAGTTATAATGCATGGCACTGTTTTTGTGGGTTTGGTGTTTTTTTGTTTGTTTTCATTTTTGTCTTTTTTTGTCAGTGGATTCATTATTAGCATACACAAATACTATTCTCTCTTTTTTTTTTTTTTTTTTTTTTGAAGACAGGGTCTTGCTTTGTAGCAGGCTGGCCCTGAGCTCACTGTGCAGCCCAGGCAAGTTTCAAACTCAGCCATCCTCCTGCTTCTGCCTTCCAAGTGTTGGGATTAGAGGTGTAAGCCACCATGCCTGGCATTGTGGTATGTGGTACTGACTGCTGGTGGGCATGAGTCACCATGCCCAGTGTTGTATGTTGTTACCTGGGATCAAACTAGGAATCTTGCGCTTACTAGGCAGGCACCAGACCCACTGAGCTAAATCTCCAACCCTACTATTCATTTTTGTATGCTCATTTTGTATTTTGCTACTTAGATGAACTTATTAGTCTTTTGGTGGAGTTTTTATGTCTTCCATGTAAAGAATCATGTTATTTGCAAATAGTTTGTCTTCTTCCTATCCTATACATATGCCTTTTACTTCTTTATTTTGCATGGTTGCTCTAGCTAAAATTTCACATACTGTATTGAACAAGGCAGTGGCCATGAACAACCTTGTCTTATCTTTTATTTAGTGTGGTTTTGTAATAAGTGGCTTTTTGTAGTTTGAGATAAGATATTTCTATACTTACTTTCATCAGGGTTTATCATAAATGGTTGTTATATTTTGACAAACGTCTTTTTTTGTCTATTGAAATGATCAAGCGATGTTTGTCCTTGCATCTGTTCATATGAACAGAACATGTATTAGTTTACATGTGTTGACCATCCTTGCATCCCTGGAATGAAGTTTACTTGGCCAAGGTTTGTTACATTCTCTTTCCCAATGTCTTGTTGAAGATGTTTGCTCCCTGTTCATTAAAGAGAATTTATACCAATACATGACACAACTTAATTCTCATTTTTCCCCATCCCCCTGCCCTCCCTACAGCCCTCTGCCCCCTACATACATAAGCTTTGCTTCCTTTTTTTACCATCAAGTTTTTTCTTTCCCTTCTTTACTTATCCCTAACCCCTTTTCCCTTTGAATATTTTCTAATTCACAATATATATCATACATTTTAGAACTCATTTGCAGTATTGTCCTGCTAGGTATGTACATGAAAGAATTAAAAGATTCATATCACAACAACATATGTCCGGTTTTTATATCAAGGTAATGCTAGCTTTCAGGAATCTTTGGCAATGTTCCTTTCCTTGCACTTTTATTGAAGAACTTAAAGAATGTTGGTGTGAGATTTTCCCTGAAATTCTTGTAAGATTAGCTGGTAAATCCCATTTGGTCCTTAATTTTTCTTTGTTCCTGGAGTTTTTATTTCTGCCCCTGTTCCACTGCCTATTTTTGTTGTATTTAGAGGGTTGTTGTGTTTTGTTTTGTTTTGTTTTGAGACAGGCTCTCGCTTTGTAGTTCAGGCTGGCTCTGAGCTCACTATGTAGTCCAGGCAAGCCTCGAACTCAGCAATCCTCCTGCCTCTGCCTCCCGAGTGCTGGGATTACAAGCGTGAGCCACCACGCCCGGCACTGTGGTATGTGGTATTGATTGCTGGTGGGCATGAGTCTCCATGCCCAGCACTGGATGTGGTTACTGGGGATCGAACTCAGGACCTTGCGCTTGCCAGGCAGGCGCCGGAACCACTGAGCTAACCCTCTGGCCCCTATTTAGAGTTTTTATATCTTGGTTTAATTTTGGTAATAGGTTGCCTAATTTATTAGGATATAAGTTTTCAAAAGGGATTCTAATAATCCTCTGGATTTTGGCAGTATTGGCTGTGATTTTTCCCTTTTACATTTCTAACTGCCTCATTATGGTTTTTCTCTCTCTTTTTTTGTGGTTGGCTGTGGTTTACGAGTCTTTTCATCCCTTCAACAAATCAATTGTTTGATTCATTGATACTTTGGGTTTTTTTGTTTCACTTTCATGCATTTTTCTTCTGATCTTTGTGATTTCTTCTATTGAATTTGGATTGCTCTTATTTTTCTAGGAATTTCAAGTGCATTGTTACTCATTTGGGATTGCTCAATCCTTTTAATTCACAGCTATTATTAAACTTCCTTCATAAAACTGCTTTCATTGTGTCCCATAGGTTTGACCATGTTGTACTGCCATTGTCATGTGGTTCTAGGAACTTCCTTATTTCTTCCCTGATTTCTTCTGTGATCCTTTGATGATCCAGTGTATGATCTCCGTGAGTTTGTGTAATTTCTAATTCCTTTTGCGGTTGGTGAGCACTGTGTTCTGTTATGGTTTGCATCTAGATGTCCTCCCCCAAAATTCATATGTTCATTGGTTTTTCAAAGGGAAAAAGGGGGTAGGGAGCTTTTGCGAGCTGGCTGGATACAGAACAGTGGTGAGGAACCTCTGGCACATGTAGCACAGTGTGCTGTTTTAATCACTGAAAGCTCTAAAATGTTCGCCATCATTGATCTAGGGTGTATGATAATGGGATTAAAGGTGTGTAAGACAAAATTAATTCACTGATTAATTTAGCATAGTACTAGGTATGAATAATGGGAAGGCCTACCTTTGTGTAGGTGGCACCAACCAAAAGGATTATAGTGCAGATGGGATAAAAGGTAAAAGCAGCTGGCTGCTGCAGCCTCCTGCCTGCCCAGGCTGTAGACTGTTTCTCCTCACCCATGCCACCCTGCCTGGAACCAGCTAGCTGTAGACTGAAACCTTTAAAACCTTTAGTCCATTAACTTGTGCCTGTCAGGTATTTTGTCCCAGCAACAAGAAAGTAACTGAAATGTAATCTAATAATATACAGGGCGTTATTTCAATTCTTTTTTATTTATTTAGGCATAAGATATGGTCTGTTTTTTTTCTTTAATTCTGAGTACTGATTAAAAAAAGTATCACTGAGCCCACAGTGAAGCACTATAAATACCTGTTAAGTTCCTTTGTCCAATGGTGTGGTTTATCTCTGATTTTTTTTTTTTTTTTTGCATGGATGTCATGTCCAATTGTGGAAGTGGGGTTTTATAGTCTCTGGCTATGATTGCATTGGTATCTGTCCTTTTCTGTAACTTTCTGTTTTATGAATTTGCATACACCAATATTCAGTGCATAAATTTTTATAATTGTTACCTCTTCTTACTGAATTGTTCCATTTACCAGTGTCTGTCTAGTAAGTGACCATCTTTGTCTTTTCTGGCTAGTTTTGGCTTAACGTCTGCTGTGTTTGAAAGTAATACAGCTATTCCTGCTTGTTTTCAGGCCCTCCTCACCTGGAATGTCTATTCCATCCTTTCACTTTCACTCTATGAGCTTCTTTATTCCTAAATTGTGTCTCCTGCAACTATGAGGTGGTTGTGATTTGCTTTTTATCCAATCACCAGTCTTTCTTTGTCTTTTGTTTAGAAAGTTAAAATCCCTGACCTTGAGATTTATTATTGTGTTTACTGAATCCTATTATTGTATTTTTTTTACAGTGCTGATCCTCCACCCTTTGTTTAACTATTCTGCTAGTTAGATGTATACTTTCCTTTGGATTCTTTGGTCTCAGGGACTTCCTTGTCTCTGTCTAGGATTCTTTTGATTCTTTTGTGTAGTGCTGGTTTATTGGTCATGTATTTGGTTTTTGTAATTGTTATTATAGAAAATCTTTATTTCTACATCAATTTTGAAGGTTAATTTTGCAAGATACAGAAGCTTGTATTGAGAAATATTTTCTTTCAGGGTTTGAAAACTTCTTTACAAACTCTCAAGGCCTTTAAGTTTTGCACTGAGAAATCAGTAACGTTGATATGCTTAGTTTTATTATAAGTAACTTGCTGCTTTTTTAAATGACTGAGTATTCTCTCTGTTGAATTTCTGGAATTTTTATTACATTATGGCATGGAGAGGTTCTTTTCTGGTTATTCCTTTTGTGCTTGAATATTGAATTCCTTTCCCTAAATTTGCAACATCTTCTGCTATGATTTCAGTGAATATCTCCATTATACCTTTCCAATTGTCTTCTAATTTACCCTTTATTTCTATAATTCTAGTTACTTTTTAGTCATCTAGCAGCTGTTTGATGCACCTTACATGCTGTCTCGTCATTTGGGGCATATCATTGACCACATCCACTTTGTCTTCAATTTCTGACATGATGCCACATATTAATTGAATAGGACTTCTAGTAAATTTTCCATATTTGTATTTCTGCTTGTATTATTTTCATAATTTTGAATTCTTTGTAAAGCTGGTCATTTATATCTTGTATTGTTTCATTCAGTCTGTTGTTTCTTTTTTAAATTTACTGACCATTTTATTAATAATTTTTTTTCTGTCTCATGAAACCACTAATGTGTTTTTTTTCTTTGAATTCTTCAAATGTTTTGACCATTTAGTGTTTGAGTTCTTTGCCTATAATTTCTAATTCATTATCCACAAAGTCAGCTTCTGTGGTACTAAGGTTTTTGGAGGCATCTTGTTGCCTTTCTCATATTTCTGTTGCTTCATTTTCTTTGCTCCATGGTCTTTGATTTCTCCCTCCCCTCTCTCCCCTCTGTAGTCCCCTTTCCTCTCTGTTCCTCTGTCTTCTCTTCCTCTCTTTTCTCTCCCCCTTTCTATCTCCATCTCTGTTCTTTACCCCTCAGCCTTCAAATTCTCTACTTATCCTCAGCTCCCTTGTATATGATGTTACTTCTCTTTTGCACCTTTCAAAATCCTTTGGCTTCCAGTGGTTTATTATATGTCTTAATATTCATCTCTTTGCACTAATTACTCTTGAAGTTTGTTGAGCTTCATGAGTGTATGTGTATTTTATCATACTTGGTGATTTTTTGGCCAAAGAATTTTCAAATATTTTTTATTTTCAAGGGAATCAGATAATGCATTATTGAAAGTATTAGTTACTTTTCTTGTCACTAGGACACAGTATCTGGCATCCTTAATTTAAAGATTAAATTTGTTTTGGTTCAGAGTGTGTAGAGGTTTTAGTCCATAGTCACCTATCTCCAAGCAAGACAAGAAGTCAGAAGAGAGTGGCTAATGGCATGGTCCAGGAAAGCAGAGAGACAAAAGGACAAACTAGAGAGGGACATAAGCTATTTCAGGCCACACCTATAGTAACCTTCCTTTTCTAGTCAGACCTTACCTCTTTAGAGCAAGCCAATCATAAGCCCTCATAATCCATTTACCTACCATATATAAGCTCATGAGGTTTTGTCTGGACATATAGATATAAACTGTAACAATTCAAAGCATTTAAGACTCCTATACATAAGTAGCCTGTGGCATTTATTCCACAAATAGATATAGTATGACAAATCAGAGAATTTTTGATATGCCATATTAATTGTTAATATATAAACTAATTATCTTATTAAATTAACAGAATATAATATGTAGGATGCTAGTTTTACTTTCATCTTCTCTTAGAAGATGAAAGATGTCATCTCTTCCTTCAAGTGTTAGCAAAAAAAAATGTTCATTTTTCTGCCCATCCCCTTCCGCTCCATATTAAAAAGGTTCTCCTGTTTCTGACCCATGATACCTTGACCAGCAATGGCACTGGTTATGATTATAGTTAAAATTGTTTTTGGGCCGGAGGGTTAGCTCAGTGGTTCCGGCGCCTGCCTCGAAAGCACAAGGACCTGAGTTCGATCCCCGGTAACCACATAGAATGCTGGGCGTGGAGACACGCCCACCAACAATCAACACCGCATACCACAATGCCGGGCGTGGTGGCTCACGCCTGTAATCCCAGCACTCGGGAGGCAGAGTCAGGAGGATTGCTGAGTTCGCGGCGGCTTGCCTGGGCACCACAGTGAGCTCAGGGCCAGCCTGAACTACAAAGCGAGACCCTGTCTGCAAGAAAAAAAAAAAAATTGTTTTTAACAAATTGTCTAATGAATATTCACCTCATTATATTTTCTGCTTTAAGAAGTAGTGGTATTATAAAAGGATGTTAAGGGGCCGGAGATTTAGCTCAGTGGTTCCAGCGCCTGCCTTGCAAGCGCAAGGCCCTGAGTTTGATCCCGGTAAACACATACAATGCTGGACGTGGTGACTCACGCCCCCCAGCCATCAATACCACATGCCACAGTGCCGGGCTTGGTGGCTCATGCCTGTAATTCCAGCACTCAGGAGGCAGAGACAAGAGGATTGCTGAGTTCGAGGCTTGCCTGGGCTCCATAGTGAGCTGAGGGCCAGCCTGAACTACAAAGTGAGACCCTGTCTCCAAAAAAAAAAAAAAAGGATGTTAAGGTACACAATTCAAAAATCATGTAAAAATTTCTTTATATACAGAAAAATTATACGTGTTGTGAATGACAAGAGCTCCATACTTAGTAATAACAGCTTATGTTTGTATAGTGCTTTTTATAATTTCCAAGATATTTACATTGCTTTCCTCAATTCCCCTGGGTAGATGAAATCTCATTCACTTTACAGATGAGAAATAGGCCCAGAGAGGTTAAGTAACTTACCCAGATTAGGGAGCCTAGTAATTGCCAAAATGAGGGCTCCAATCAAGTCCCAATTTTCTTTATATACCACAGCTGCATCTCCTAGTAATGCTGTAGTTCCATGTACGTATAAATATTTATAAACATTATGTCATTGTCCTGAACTAGTATATCTTGCTACTTTGACTGTTTTATGGCAGTGGAGCTTTGCAGGAAAGCAGACATTTGTAGGAATTCGATCTTATGGCAGCTTTATATTCCTTTTGCTTTGAAATTTTCTTCCTTTGCTAGCAACAACATTCTTATGTAACAACAAATATAGAGACCATTTTCTGACTTGTCATCTAGTAAAACAGGTTAAGGGGTTATTGTTCCTTTCACAGACTTAAACACACCTTGTATTTCTTTTTATAGATTTTCCTTTCTATGGACACTATGAAATCCCAATGCTGATTCTTGTTTAAATATTTTATCATTTGACACCTAATAATAAAAGTAAACTGGCACAGTAATAGTTTCATATTTTCTAATACTTAAAAATGCTCAGAAATTATTTCATTTCTTAAGCAAAAGTTACAGGAGAATTAAAGAAGTATTTCCCCAGGGAGATAAAGATTGAAATTTGAAAGTTAATCACTATCAGTTTTGAGCCAATAAAAAACTCATGGAGGTGATTTTTTTTTAAACACTCATTTTTTTAAATACAGCACTAAAACCAAGGAGTGTCATGTACAGCAGGCCCAAAGCACATTCTGTACCTAAGCTAAAATTACTTTTGTGGCCTTTGACATATCAAGGGACTTTGCTGTTATAAAGCAAGCGTAAGAAATCTTTGCAACCTTTTAGAAATTTAAACATAAGAAACAGTTTTGTGTGTAAGAACTCGGATCCTTTTACTCTCATCTTTTACACACAATTTCCAAAATCACAGCACAGATTGTCCAAAAAACATTTGTACTAATTGTTCTGTTTATGAAATTTGAGTTACCATTCCCGAAAACATGAAATATAAAAGAAATATTTTTTCTTTTATTCAAAGCCCAAGAGAATAGTGAAGTATTATATAATGTGGCAGTTGGTAAGGAAGAAACAATGTTTTAAAACATATCATATGAAGAGAAAAAAAAATCCATGGAAAAGTTTGATTTTATCCAGATCTATGTATACTCATGTTTTTAATGATAATTACATGGAGAGTATGTAGGAAATGAATGAGGCTTTCACAAGTTACATGATGGTATTCTTGTATTATCTAGAGATGTGCTTTTTAAAATGCTATGTGCAGACTGCTGCCAGTCCCCATAATGTTTGCACTCATATACAGGAAGAGATATATAGATATTGTGAGAAAGTGTTTAATAAATTTCACTCAGCCTGACATTGCTACAATGTCAAAATGTGTGATTTTGTACTCTAGGAAAGCATAGCTCAGCTCCACCATAGATTAGAAAATAAACCAGACCCCTCACCAGAGATAGGGGTGGGGAGCTCTGATCGCACTCAGAGCTATGTGCTTTTTCTGGAAAGGGTCAATTTTAGGTTCTTCAGACTGCACTCACAATGCCAACTATCAACTCTATGGTACCACAGTGCTATAGACACATGGATATCTATAGACACGTGGATACAGCTAGGTTCCAATGAATCTCTATTAGTGGACAGTGATGTTTCCATTTTATCTCATTTTTACTCTTCACAAAACACTTTTTGATTTATTTCATTCCCGTCATTTAAAAATGTGAAAACAGGCCTTAGCTTCCGTAGGCCATATCGGGCAGAGGCTGGCTCTGGCCCTCAGGCAGTCTGCTGACCCAGCGTCAGCCGCAGTCCAGAGATCTGGAACAGATGCTCTTGTTTCCCTGTCTCCGTGTTCCCTTCTGCCTCCGGGATTTTAATTGCCACTTACTTTCACTCTGCATTTCAAGTTATTATTCAAGAATACCTTAGAGCACTCATAATGCTTAGAACATTATGTCTAATGAACTCCAAAAGGGAAATGTTCCAAGTATCACCGTGGGAATACATTTTAAGATTCACTGTGACCTACTGGTTTACATGAACTTTGCTTAAGAAAAAACAGAGCATCAAAAAATATTGTGAGTCTGCAGGTACATAAGTGTAGTAGTGGACTATTTTAATTTGTTGAAATCCTGCTTCATGCTTAACCCCAAAATATAGAAGTGACCTGTTTTGATTGGTAATAAAATGATAGAAAGTTGCGAGTATATTGTGAGCCTAAACCACACAGGAAATTGCTCACATTCTTCTGTTTTAGACCTTCTTTTGTACTGTTGACTCTAGCTGCTGCCACAGTAGACTAAGCCACCACAAACTCTGTGTGTGTCTGTTCCTAGAAATGTCCACTTGGCTTAGTAGAAACAGTTCCTCATGTTCTTGAGCACTATCTCCTTTTATTATTTCATATAGTTATGTTTCATATAATCAGCAAATTGCAACATTCATGTGTATGGTTTTAATGAACAATTTTTTCACATTAATGTAGACCCTCTTCTCTACTTCACTTAGTGTTTGCCAACAAACCATCTACATGTGAGCTAACAAGCCACTCTGTTAGCATATCAACTTTAAGCTAAGGCATTTGTTCTCTTGCCTATTCATTTGTTAGTCTGTAGTCTTAATTGAAGTTTATTTTTTTAATTTCTTTTTCACCCTTCACATATGTGGCAGGCTTTAGAAAGACAATGACTTCTAGTATTTGAAACTTGGGGAAATCTTTCATCAAATTGTTAAAGTTCAGTGTTCTGAATTAATGTGATAGAGTCTTCTGTCTGTTTCAGACAGAAAGAGGTTATCTTTTGTGTGCATGCCATGACATTTTTAGACTAAGTCAAGCCAAAAAAAAAAAAAAGAGAGAGAGAAATGAATCAGTTTTCAGGAAGACATGTCCTTGGCATATGAGCAAGACCATTAAGGCTGTATTTTGAGTAGAGGATATTTGATCATAAATATCCTTGCTTCTATGCCAGCACTTTAAATAACAAAGAAACTACACCTCCTAATACTTGAGAACAAACTGCAAAAGTTGTTCCATTGATTATAAATCCTTTAAAAGATGCATTTTCAAACAGAGCAACTTTTTAGTAGTCAACTTCCTGTTTTTTTCCATAAAAATAAGTCAAATTTTTGTGCTTTCTTTATTGTTCATATTTAATTTACACAGTGGCTTATTTATTATTTTAATATATTTATGAACAGAATGCCTTGTTCTATAAAATTCTAGGTACTAAGTGGAGTACTGACTATGTAGCTAATTGGTAAACAACATGAAGTGGAGAGCACTAACTTTTATGGAAAGTTTAGCACCCTTCACAATGCTGTATCCAATGTAATTAAATCTTAAATTGTTGTCTTGTAGTTATTGTTATTCATTCAACTGATGTTTACCGAGCACCTTTTCTATGGTCAGGCACTATGTAGCTTTTAGTTTATTTTTTAGCAATATTTTTTAAGATTATGAAATACCTTTTGTTAAGTGTTATTTATAATTAGGGACACTCACAAAGAACATCTTTAAAACTTAACCACCAGTTTTCTCTGGGATAACAATCAACAGTAATAATTTGTGCTGGGTGTGGTGGTGCATACCTGTAACCCCAGCTCTTCAGGAGTCTGAGCAGGAGGATATGTCTCAGAATAAAAGAAATAAATAAAAGTGGCCTGAAAGTACAAAATCCCCTGGGTTCAATCTCTAGTACCACAAAAGTGATGATGATGATGATGATAATTTGTGGTTCTGTGTGTTTTACTGAAAAAATTCTTGAGTTTTAGGCCATGTATATTTATGTTTCAAGTCGCATGTCTCATTAAGCTTTTGTCCCAGTACTTCTCTGTGAACTGAGTTCCCATCGTCAGGGAACAAAGAATGAGCACAACTGTAATTCATTTGATCTCTAGATTACACACTGTGCATCTAAACAACATTTTAGCAAGTATGAGATCCTGGTTAATGAAAAAAGTTAAAATACGTAAAATTAACTATCTTAATTGTTCTCTTAATAAAAATAAGTTCATTTAGAAATAAAAAATTCTAAATTTTAATAACTACAGCCATTTTTAGAAATCTATTAGATAAAACTCCAGCAGCATAAGTTAATGATTTTGTATTGCCAGATTGCTTCCACATTTAATTTTTATTCACTGAATAGGAATAGTGTGTAGAACCAAAATTCTAATGCTTATTTCCCAGAGAGACTTTGTTATACAAATACCAGCTCTGTAAACCTACAAAACAAACATTAGCACAAAATTTTACTAAGCCTATCAGCTACTTTTTACTGTTTGCTTATGTAAAGGATATTACACAAATCAAAAGAACTACAAAACATTTTTACTTAAATAATCATTGGTAGAGGAAGTCATTAATATTTGTTATGGTATCTGTTCTCTGGTATGAGAAACTGAAGATGTTAATGAGTTCTAGAAAGTATGATGGTTATTGTGAAATAGAAAATATTCAAAGGGAAATGTGGAGGTGTGAATAATGAGGGGTAAAGAAAAAATGTGATGGTAATATAAAAAACATGTAGGGGGTTGTGGGGTGGGAAGGAGAACAGGAAAAAATGAGAATTAAATTGTGTCATATACTGGTACACATTCCCAATATCAAGTGTGATCATATTATGATGTGTATATACAATGTACCAATAAAGATAAAAATTTTAAAAATATATTTGCTATGGAACCTCTTCTTAATTTCAGCTCTTTGTTAGACATTTACATTAACTTGACATTATCTGTCCTCCATTCCTGAATTGCTTTAATCTCTGTATCATCATCTTGTACACTCAATACCATTCTGTCAAACTTCTCAGGTTTTTTGGTATGCCACTAATTCTTTCACCCATGCCTATTTTATTTCTTTCTTTTTAATTTAGTAGCCCAATGATAGTATTCTTTTACTCATTATTATTTCCCTTTTAATCTTCCTTTTTGTCCCATTCTTTTATCTTAACTCATTACTCATGTCTCATTTGATCTATATCTTTTTTTAAATCCTGTGATATAATCTCATCATGGGGATTTTGTGGAGGTGGGTGCGGAGAAGAGGTGGTTTCTCCTAAAGTGGATTCTTGCTTTCTTCCTACTCTACCTTTTCTTTCATTTTCTTCTCTGCTCCAGTAAGTCCTACATGGGTGTTATAGTCTCTTCTTTGTTAGACTTTAATATTAACAGTTTAATCATTATCTTCTCTTTGCTCTGTACTATTGAATTGTATTTGTCTTTCACTTGACTCTCTCTAACTAGACCTTTTGTGTCTTGTTCCAGAGCTTCATTCAGTTGAAGAATGGACATGAGGATTTGTCTGCTTGAAAAGAATAGAATTAGTTGTGTAGAGGTTACATGCGGTTGCTTATAAGATCTGGGCTTTGCTCTCCCTTAGTAATTGTATTAATTTCTCCCTTAGTAATTGTATTAATTGCATCAAGATTTGCTCTCCACATTCAGGGATGTATCTGTTCGGAGAAGTGAAAGTATGAAATTTGTTTTCTCTGCTTTGTGTCATTCTTCCAATTCCAGATGATGGGAATCCTGTTTGTTTGCTTGTCCAAGGTCAGCCTCAGGTGTTTCCTGGCCTGGCCAACTCCTTCCTTCCCCTCAGTAAGAGTTTTAATCTTTTCCCAGCAAATGAAGAAAAGACTGTATGCTTCTCTATGATATTATTAATCCACAGAGGAAAGGAAATTTGACCTGGGGTTCTTCTCTTCTTTCTCATTGTCTTTCTACCCTCACTGAACACTGTTGCAGACTAGTATACCCTATGTTAGCACAAACTCGAATTTAACACAATTGGCGATTGGCTGTTTTCTTTCCTACATTCTAGCCCTTGTCTTTATTTCATTAGCTTCACAATAATGAGATTCTACATACATGATTGAATTTGTCCGGCTCCTTCATATACTATTATAACATTTTGCTATAATTAATTAACTTTGCTTGGTTATGACTTGTCTCCTTTCTCTTGTCCTGATTTGCTGTTTTGTGTGTGAGGAGATTCTGGTGGCAGGGAAGGGATTTTTTTTACTCGGTGGGGATTTCTTCATCTGTTCTTAGGCTGCCAAAATAACACCTAGGATCCATTTTCCTCATATTGTGGGCTTTAATGATAATTTTCCAGATTTTGTCAACTTTCCCCTAGTCTTTAGTAATCCTTTTTATTCCTCCCTTACACTACTTTACTCTTTTTAAAGATGCTAGTATGGTGTTGCTTGGTTCCTCAAATTGCTTGGTTTGTTATTTTTTTAATAGTAATTTTTAAGTTTATTCCACTAGAGTTTAAAGGAAAGATTCTGAAATCTGGCTTTATTTTGTCCTTCAGTCTGGAAACTGTAATGGGCACTTCACATTCACTTTTAATCTTTACCATGTCTCTTCAATAAGGTTTGAAAGAGTAAAGTTTTCCTGGTGCCACCCTGTTTAAATGCAGACTTGTCAAAGGTTTGGAGCTTGTGGTCTCCTGGCCTTTACACTACTTGCCTGTGTTTCTGGCAGATGCTGGGTACTTCAGTAACCCTCCTAGGTTTTACTTACTTCATATACTCTACAAAATAAGGGATCTGACCTACAAGGTCCTTCTCAGCTCTAAATTGCTGTGTTTATGGTTAGTGGAATGAGAAGGCTACATTTTACTTTAACATAAATTTATTTGACTTTACATTTAATAGGGATGACCATATATTTCAAGTTTAAATATATATTTACATATTTCTACAGTCAGGAATTTTAGATTATATAAACCTTTTTATTTTCTCAACTCATTTTTCAGGTGCTTTGGAATTTCACTGCTGTTCTTTTTAAATATATGGTGTTTGCAGTAGTACAGTTGGAAATTTTTGTTCAAATGTGGTTATTCCCCTCTATATCATTTTGTCTCTGTTTAACACTTCTCAGTGTGTTGAGTTTAAGGTAGTGTGAACAGCAAGGCGAAATTAATATTCCCTTTGGAGGTTAAACCTTGACCCTTGACCTCAAGAAACTGAGCAAACTACCAAGATTACATTAAGGAGACTGCAAATCCTGCCTCTGAGTTTATAATCTAGAATATAAACTATCTGGTGTCACTGTGTGTGTTCAGTAAACAGCTGTGAAGCAATAGTTGGTGCAGGGCCAGAGGGTTAGCTCAGTGGTTCCGGCGCCTGCCTCGCAAGCATAAGGACCTGAGTTCGATCCCCGGTTACCACATATAATGCTGGGCATGGTGGCTCACGCCTGTAATCCCAGCACTCGGGAGGCAGAGACGGGAGGATTGCTGAGTTCGCGGCAGCTTGCCTGGGCACCACAGTGAGCTCAGGGCCAGCCTGAACTACAAAGCAAGACCCTGTCTCCAAAAAGCAAAAAAAAAAAAAAAAAAAATGGTGCAGAAGCAAAAGAGTACAGTGGAAATGATAATGATTTGTTAGAGCAAGAAGTAGTGTGTGGGAGATGACTGTAGGCAGAATGGAGTTGTCTTGGGAGTGAGGTCACACGAGGCAGAACTTCAAAGATGGGTAAATAGAGACAGGAGAGAACTGACCGTACCTGTCTTGTCCACCTCAGGCTTCTTCCTTCATCAAGTGCTATTTGGTCCTAAGCCCAAGACATTGTACCTTCCCTGATTTGTTCCCTGCAAGTCATCATTTAGCATTCTACTTTCACTCCATTCTTTCTAAGTGTTAGTTCCATGCCAAAGAAGGGATTCCTACAAGTACTCAACTTGTAGGGATTCCTACAAGTACTTTCTCTGGATAATGTAACTTAACTGAGTTACTTCTAGTCATAATTTTCTCATCTCCATTTTTTTCATTCCATATACCTTTGTACCTTGTTCTAGCCCTTAGGTATACAGTGGTGTGCAAATGAATAGTACCTGAGCTGATGAATTTCTAGTAAATTAAAAAGGTAATGATTCTAGGAGGAAAGACAAAGGAATCAGGGGAAAGTACTCAGAATATAGTTGAGAATGCAGGTAGGACAGATTTCAGTACAGAGTGGGTCACTTCTTTATTTCTTTCCCCCTTTCCTCATGTATTCTCTCTCTTGCTCAAACCACTTACCCTCTCCCTTCTGGATTCTCCTTAATACCACATATCTAGATTGTCTTGGCTATGGAATTAATAATACTTTCAGACCCCTTTTGCTTAAAAACCAAGTATTACTCAAGTCCTGTTATGTGTTTGGCTCTGTCCCAGGCATCATGTTTGCTTTATATTGCTAAAGCCCTGTAACATCTCTATAAAAAATTTAATTCATTTTCTGTCCTTCACTTGCTCTGTTACTCCTTTCTTCCTGATTTTTATCTCCTATACCCGTGTATTAGAGAACTGAAGTTCAAGTTATATTTGCCTTCTTCCTTACTGCCATGCCAGAGCACTTCTCTTTTAATGAAAATTCCTAATTCCTTTTAGTTATAGGCCATTGTACTATTCTATCAGCCACCCTTCTAAAACATATTTTCTACAACCTTCTGTTGATTCAGCTTGTCGCTCATTGAGAAACACTGAGTACTTGGTTTCCCTATTCTTTCCATGGCTCAGTCTGTCATTCTTGAAAACTCCAGGCCCAAGTACAAAATGCACCCACCTTCCTGGGCTCTCAGTTTTTTAACTCTTTCCTTCTACCAGTCTTTTTTTCACTCTCCCACAGCCACTCACTCCAGGGTCACAGTAACTTCTGCCCCGCATGCGTCTTGCCTGCTTTTATCTGATTGTGCACACAGGAAGCAGACTGGCATGCATTGTGTGAGTACCTTCCCGTACTGAAGAGCTGATGATCCAAGTTGATGCTCATTTGGCCATTGCCATTGAAGTTTGTAGTCTGAAAATAATTGTGTAGGGTGTGTTTCGTTATTTGTATGTTTTGAATTTGCAAAACTGGAAGTGACAGTTACTTAATGTGTTTGGCTAAAAGCCCTTGAAATACTTTGATTCCTATGAAGAAAAAATTTACGTTCAATAATCCTTGTTTCATTGATTTTTTTTATGACAGGGCCATTCTGTAGGTCGCCCCTCCAGTGTGTAAACTTAGGCAACCTCCTATAAAGAAAAAATAAACCATGGATTTCAAATTTATTATCTCTTTAATTTGGGGGTTTTTTTTTCCTAAAATCAACAAGTTTTTCATGTGTTGTCTTGTTTTGTTTTGGTTTGGTTTGGTTTTTTTGAGATAGGGTCTCACTTTGTAGTTCAGCCTGGCCCTGGACTCATTGTGTAGCCCAGACTAGCCTCTAACTCATGGCAATCCTCCTGCCTCTGCCTCCCGAGTGCTGGGATTATAGGCATGAGCCACCACGCCTAGCTTTGTGGTGTGTGGTTACCAAGGACTGAACTCAAAACATTGAACTTGGCAGGCAGACGCCAGAACCACCATGGAGCTAAATCCCCAGGCCTCCATATATTTTCTGTATGCACTTTTTTTTTTTTTTGGCCAATTTCCCCATAGTTTAATGATAGTGAATACTGGATTTCTTCACATTTAAAAAATAAGGGTTTTTTTTTTTTCCATCAATGGGGATTGAACTCAGGGCCTTTTCATTGAGCTCTATCCTCAGCTCTTTTTAATTTTGTATTTTGCTAAATTACCCAGATTGGGCTTGAATTTGCAGTCCTTCTGTCTCAGCCTTCTAGAGTGCTAGGATTGCCAGTATGTGCCACCTTGCCTGCCACACTTAAAAAAAAAAAAGACAGGAGAAACATAGAAAAACAGAGTTGATACAGAAGAATAGACTGTAGCTCCCAAACCTGCTAGATATCCAAATCACAAGTTCGTGTTCTTTTAAATTGAAATATGAATTCTGGGAACAGCAGAGGTTAAGAATAGGAAAAATTTATTGGGAGAAAGATAGCTCCTGTCAAGAGGGACAAAAGGGGGACCAAAAAGCAGGTTGCCTGGGAACCCTGTTTGCTGAAATCTTTTATGGAACAGAGCCAGGAGGTAAGGTGTGTTCAAGGTGGGACCAAACTATAGTTAACTAGTACCATTGCAGATTCTGTCACTTAGGCAGTATTAACCCAGTAGGAAATCACAAGGTGGACATGAGATGAAACAAAAGTATGATTAACCAATAAGATTATAACAAGTACTATCACTTAATTGTTATTAATCAGTGAGGAGGCAAGTCACATAGCAAGTATTTAAGGCATGTGCAAGGGCTTTTTGGTAAGGGAGGAGCAGAGACCTTCCCTGGAAGAGTCTTGGGGCCCCACCCAGGTGATTGACACCCATTTAGAATATCAATCATATCAATCACTGCTCTTCATCCCTAAGGGAAGGGGGGGGTAGTAGTTTCTTTTTACTGTGCTGGTTGTGAGTGAATGAGTCTGGATTGTCCTGGGTTGGGTGGGTCCTAACTGCCTAGATAACTAATTAACTTAGCTGTCTATAATAGAATGACTAATGTGTTGGTTTAACAAATAACATTGTGAAATAAAATCCTGACATTTGAAAATATAAACATCTTTACTGTGAGTGGGGCATGATGGCACATGCCTATAATCCCAGGAATTGGGAAGCTGAGGCAGGAGCAGAGCCCTGTGAGCTCCAGGCGAGCCTGGGCTACATAGCAAGCTGCCTTTGCAAAAAAAAAAAAAAAAAAAAAATTATTTCAAATCTAATCATTATTATGAAAATAAGTAATAAAATAGTTCAGCCTGCTCAAAAGAATCTCATTGACTACAGAGATTAATTGGTAAGCTTTAATAAGCAATATAATAAATATTTAACATGTGAAAACCTTTCTGAATTTTTAATGAAAGGTTTTTTGGAGGTTTTTGTTTTTTTGGTTTTTTTTGAAGCAGGGTCTTGCTTTGTAGTCCAGACTGGCCCTGAGCTCACTGTGTAGCCCAGGCAAGCCTGGACCTCAGCAATCCTCCTGCCTCTGCCTCCCGAGTGCTGGGATTATAGGCGTGAGCCACCACGCCCGGTGAAAGTTGTTTTTACAGAACAACAACAACAACAAAAACTACAGAGACAGTTTGAGAAATAATTTAGCTGCATGATATGGTCATTAAACTATTTTTCTAAATTTACATTCAGATTATTAGAAATTAAACTGACATGTTAGAAATGCTTTTATTATTTTTCATAATAAACAAAATTCCAAAAGGTATGCATAAAAGTGGAGCATGAATATTTTTCTTTCCTTAAAATCCTTAATTGTTTTCTTTAAACATAGAAGCATGACATATAACTTATATGTTTATAAAAATTTAAAATAAGCAATGGGCATTGAATATTAAACTGTAAGTCCCGAAGGGCTTACGGTCAGGAGTTGTCGCCCAAAGGATCACACCACGAGACGGATGCAAAAGCAAGAGGTTTTTTTAATGGAACACACAGGTACCTGGGCGACAAGTTATCGGAGAACTTGCGCGCCGAGGTTTGCTTGATGGGGATTTTTATAGGGTTTTGCGAGTAAGGCGGGGTTACAGAAGCGAGAATCGAGCGGGTAAGGTTACTATAGGTCGTTTTGAATTTTTGA
>PVIC010032710.1:0-20555 GCA_004025085.1 Thryonomys swinderianus | reverse complement strand
AGGGGTCAGGCCACAGAGGCCAAGAAAGATCACTCACTGTAGGTGTGTTTTGAGAAAGGTAAATTGACAGACATTTACAATGAAGACTCACATCCTATTTGGTCCAGTGTTCCCGAAAGTCTTTCAGAGCAAGGAGCAGACAGGAAGAGGGGTCCTTCCTCCACCACAAAAGTCTTTATTTTACAAGAATTAATCATGGATGTATTTCCCTTAGCACAGCAGTTTAGATCAGGCACCCAGAGGGGAGCAGCCTGCTTTTGAATCCGACTCCATTGCTTTCTGGCTATGTGAAGCCTCACAGGTGACCCCGCTTCCTTGTGTATCATCACGAGCAAACGTAAATTGCAAACACCGCCATCGCTCACCTGTTGGGTTATGGGGATTTAGTGATTTATCAGATCTAAGAAGCTGGGGATTTAGCTCATGGTCCCAGTGCTTGCCTCATAAACACAAGGTCCCAAGTTTGATCCCCGGTATCAAAACAAAAGAGGATCTTACATAAAATATTTAAGATTGTGTGAGAGCCCTGGAAGTGCTAGCTTGTATTATTGTGGGCCCTGCCTACCTGACTAGTCCCAGTGGTTGGCTGTGGCGAGCGTTACAGGTGGGCTCCTTCCATTGGTATTTAACTTTCCTTCCTCTGCGTAGGGTAGGGGTCTCGTTTGGGGAGATTTGAAAACTCTGTGTGCCAGAGTACGATCCTCAAGCATTTAGATCTCTTGGGATGCGACCCAAGCCTCAGAGCCTCCCCTGCTCAGTGGCAGTGTTCAGTCAAAGTTGAGAGCCATCTATAAAGACCAGGGTCCTCGGGTTTGTAGCCAAGGCTGGTGGCTTCCCCTGTGTGCTTGTAGAGCGCAGATTCTCAGGCCCCACCCACAGCTACTGCCCCTTTGGAAATTCTAGGGGTGGGACTCTGCACTCACCACAGGACCCCCAAAAGATTCAGAGGCAGCTAAATTTTTTTTCATCTTTCTGCTGTGAGGGATTGAAACTAGGGCCGTTGCACTGAGCTACATCCTTGAACCCACCCTTCCTTTCTGTTTTTAACGTTTTGAGGGCTTTCCTAAGTTATTCAGGTCGGCTTCAAGTTTGTAATTTTGCCCCAGCCTCCCAGGGATTGAGGCATGTGCCACCGTGCCTAGCCAGGGCCAGCTAAAGTGTGAGAGTCTCTGGTTTAGAGGCTGAAAAGTGCGATGCAGTGCTCTTCTCTGAAAGCCACCTTTGCAGGCTACGTGCTGTCAGCCCCAGTCTCTGCCAGCCGCAGGGACCGAGTCCTGCTCGTTGGTAACCACAGTCTCGTCACAGCCACCTGCTCCATCCATATTCTTGTTCAGACCCAGAGCTTCAGCTGCACTGGCTGGACGAGATGGAGCTTCTAGGACCCTGTGACCTTCTGCCACCAGAGCATCCAGGGCTCCTGAGCTTCCCTGAGGAGGGACAGAATCTGGGGTGTGTTTCAGGGCCTGAGGCCTGGCTCTGGCTGGCTGAGGGGCTGTGGGTCTCGCCCTTCTTCTTGGGGCCCCCTGCATCTCCGTCTACACAGAGGCCAAACAGGCTCGGGGAAGGGAACACTCCCAAGAAATGGCTGGGTGTTGCAGATGTTAAATTTGGGCAGAAGGGGAGGTGGTGCCCAGGTGTCAGGCTTGGCTCAGGGCCTAGCACATCGTCAGCACTCCCGCACGCTGGCCGCCGCCGTCAGGCATCACACATGATTATTGATCAAAGCGAGAAAGACCTGCTTTATAATTACTCACCGTGACTACTGTATTTATACTGTGTGTGATAGAAGGCACGTGGCTTACTATTTGGTAATACTAAACATCTCCCATCTGATAAACGTTTCCAGACAACTTCCTAGTCCGGATGATGCTGGGGTCTCAGCTGAGAAGTTGCTGCTCTGGGTACTGGGTGGGGGAGGGGAGCGTGCCTGGCTGTGGGGCTGGAGAGGTCTGGGCTCAGATCGAGGCTCCACCATCTCTACCTGAGAGCGAGGCCTTCAGTTTGCTGCTTGTTCCAGTGGGAGGCACAGACCCTACATGTCTCCACAGACATGAGGGTTATTCTGTCGAGGGCACTGCTGACTGTGCAGACATAGCCGTGAATTAAAGCCTGCACGTGTCTAGCCTGAGACAGACACGGCCCCCACTGCGTGCCTGGGCCAGACATATTTCTTGCCTTGTAGAACTGAATCTGTTCACAGTGAGCGGTAAGGAAAGGTGTCCACTGGTACAACAGGAATGCCCAGGTCTCCGCTGCCCTGGTCCTGCCCAGGACCTGGTGTGTGGAGGACTGAGCACGCTCGGCTTGGCCCCATGGACACCACTCTGCTATCAGCTGAGGCTGTCTGGGAGGGAGCCATATCCTGGGGGGCTTTCTGGCTCCTGGTAGCCTGTGAGGGGGGCTTTGCTGCGCAGGGAGGCCTGTGGCTGCCTGGCATCAACAGAAACAGGATATGTCTAAACCTATGGTGGAGTCTCTGCAAGGCCATTGGCTAAACCTTCCTGCTGCAGGCAGCATTCCTGGTGACACCATGCCCCCTCCCTGGCTTCCTCTCTCACCCAACCATAAGCCACGGTTGTTGAGCCACAAGAATTCTCAGATCTGGGCCCCAGTCCTCTCTAGAACCAGTGTAGACTGGGTGGGTCCAGTCTGGCTCCGACGTTTCCTCTTGGCCAACATGCCCTTTGGCTGGCCATGCTGATTCTGGATACCTGGGAATGCGGCTGCCTCAGGGCCCGTGCACAGCCTGCTCCCTCCCGGAGGCCGTGGCCTTACTCATGTCAGCTCTTAAGTGCTGTCACATCTTAGGTTCTCGAGATCGCGAGCCCTGCCACCCAAATACTTTATATTCCCTCTTCCAGCTCTAGAGGACTTCCTGTTCATTGGTCTTGTGTGTCTTCTCTCCCTCCCTAGAGGGGGCAGTCGATGTGACCAGGGTTTCCTTTCCCCTTCTCACTGCCATGTGCCAGTGCTCAGCGCAGGGCCCCGACACCTACAGAGAAGCTGTTCAGCGATTCTTTGTGGATCGAATGGTTGGAGCTGACATTCTGTTTGCCATCCGACTGCTACCGGCATGCCTCTGGAAGGTGACTCTGAATTCAGGGGAGGGGCTGGGAGCCCCCGCACACTCCAGCAGCCCAAGGTGCCCCCAAGGTGCTCTGCAGCGGCTGCGCACCCACAGGCCTGAGCTGGAGTCGTCCTACCTGGGCCTTTCTGGGCTGCGGGCTCCTCACCTGTTTGTTCCATGGACAGCAGGGGTGGGGCGGAGCAGGAAATGGTGTCAGAGGCGGGCACTGACCAGGGGCGTCCTTAAATCTTCCTCTCTACCAGGTTTGTGTGTGATTTGAAAACTTATGTGTGTGAGTGTGAATATGTGTTAAAATACCACACACACACACACACACACACACACACACACACACACACACACACCCCTACCTGGCCCAGGCCGGTCTTGCTGTCAGGAGGCTGCAGGGCCGTGTGTTCTCTGACACAAAGCTTGCTGTCTGGTGTCAGTTGGAAGTGCCAGCTCTGCGCTGTGTGCCAGCTCTGCTCCGGGCAGTGAAGCCTCTGTGCCCCTCATGGATCCTGCTCTGAAAGGCTTGAGGTCTCCAGGCTCAGACCCTGGGCAGCACGGAGGGCACAGGACGGGGCTGGGGAGGCAGGTGGAAGTCTCTCCCCAGGCCTGCGGGGAGGGCAGTGCTCTGCAGAAACAAGACCTCTATCCTGTGGTGTCCCTGCCCCCCACAGCTCCCCTCTGGCATCAGCACATTTTTAAGATGAAGAGCCTCAGAGAGGTCTGGAAACCAGCCCCAAGTCACACAGCATGGACAGATGGCTTGGAGGACAAAAGGCAGGGCTGGGACTTGAACTCAGGTCTCTCTGGTTCCACAGCCTGTGCTCTTAACACCACTCTTAACACCATCTTCTCCGAGCTCTGGGGGGAAGCTGATGTATGAGTTGGGCAGCCAGAGAGGGGGAGGGTGGGTTCTGCCTGGAGGGTCAGGAGGTGAAGAGAGAGGCGCAGGATGGCTAGGCGTGCCCTGGAGGGATGAGGACCGGAGTGCGCTCAGGGGAAGAGAAGAGCCTGCCTGGCAAAGGCACAGAGGTGTGAAATAGGGTGCCGAATCCTGTGGTTTATGGCCAGCCGTGGAGCAGGAGGATGACCTCCATGTCCCCGCCCCCACCCCGCCTGGTTCAGAAGGCTTGATTGTCCCCACGCCCCTCCGCCCCCCTCCTGTAGGCTCCTGGGATGTGGACAAGAAAGGCGCTTGTCTTTCCTGGCTCTGCTGGAGTCCTGCCACGGAGGTTTGGTTGCCATGGTGATGGGCTCCATGGAAACTCACAGCCGGCCTTTTGCAGGATGGGCCTGGACCCCAGCCCACCTGCTGGTGCTTTGCCTTCCCTGTCCTCAGCATCCTGAGGGAAGGCCTGGGTGGTCACTCCGTGCTGTCTGCATCTCCGCCCCTCTGCCTTGGCAGGGGCAGCAAGAATCCCAGGGTCAGTAAGGTGGTGATGCCAGTACGAAGGGCTGGGGGACAGCTCTGGGGTTCCGCATCCAACACTGGCCATGGAGACCCGAGTTTTCCTGTACTTAGGCAGACTGGTGGGGAGTCTCCAGGTGGCTGTGGCGTGATGTTCTGGCTGTTCTGTCCCGGTGTCCAGGCCTGTTTCTCCCAGGAAACCACGGCTCTGCTCCATTCAGCCCACAGCCTGTGGGGAGGGAGCTCGCTCCCGCCTTCAGCCGAATGACCCCGAGGGGTCACCCTGCCTGGGGCTGGGGCCTCCGTGACTCTCCCAGGACGCTTGTTTCTCGAGAGCGTGCGCTGAGCGTTCGTTACCCGCTGGCTTCTCAGGTACTTAAACTGCCTCTGTTTCTCCTCGTGATGACCCTGCGAGGCAGATTCCTACCCGGTTTGTCCCGGAAGACCCTGAGGTTGGTGGCGAAGGATCCCGAAGCCAGCATGCGGCCGAGCTGGAGGAGAACACGGGTGTGACTCCGAAGTGCTGCCCCTGCCTCTTCCTCCTGCAGTCAGTTCAGTTTTATTGAGCACTAGCTACGCGTATCTGCCGTCTGTGCTGAGGGAGCGTCCGCTGCAGGAGGTGGGCAGAGAAAAGCAAATAAAAATAATACCAACTGTGCAAGTCGTATGTTGAGACCGGGATAATGGATGTGGGGGTGTTCTCTCTTTAATTTAACTTTATTTTTTAAATTAAAAAAAAAATTTTTTTTTGAGACATGGTCTCGCTTTGTAGTTCAGGCTGGCTCTGAGCTCACTATGTAGCCCAGGCAAGCCTCGAACTCAGCAATCCTCCTGTCTCTGCCTCCCGAGTGCTGGGATTACAGGAGTGAGCCACCATGCCCGGCACTGTGGTATGTGATATTGATGGCTGGTGGGTGTGAGTCTCCACGCCCAGCATTGTATGTGGTTACTGGGAATCGAACTCAGGACCTTGCGCTTGGGAGGAAGGCGCCAGAACCACTGAGCTAACCCTCCGGCCCTAACTTTATTTTTTCTTGACACGCAATAATTGTACAAGTGTATGGGGTACAGTGTGCCATTTTGATCCTTGTCTACACTGTATAATAATCAAATTGGGGTAATTAGCATATCTATGGCCTTAAGCATTTATTATTTCTTTGTGGTGAGATATTCAGCTCCTCTCTTCTGGAGCAATTTTGGAATATAGAATACATGATGACTGACTAGGGGGACGTTCTTAAAGAGGGTGAGCACTCAGGGATGCTATCTTGGAGAAAGTGGCAGGTAAGGAGATTTAAACGGTCAGATGAGGTGGCCCATGCCTGTGATTCCAGCACTCTGGGAGGCTGAGGCAGGAGGATGCCAAGTTTAAAATCAGCCTGAACCATTTAAGTGACTCCGAAGCTCTGTCTCAAAATTTCAAAATAATATAAAGGACCCTGTCTCAAAATTTCACAAATAACATAAAGAGTTTGGTGATTGGCGACGGGGTGGGGGTGATGTGGATGGTGTGTTTAGTGTGTCTCCAGGGCTGGGTGCGGCAGAGGAATCTGGCGAGAGTGGGGGAGGGGAAGAGGGGGCCCGGGACGAGCAGGGGAGGGCAGCGGGCTTCAGGTCGCAGGAGCATCTGTGTAGGGAGGGAAGTTTGTGCTAAGTGCGGTGGAAACCACTGGCCGGGGAAGGAATGGAAGCAGCGCCCCCGGCTGCCCCGGGGAAGTGGTGGGAGAGAGGTGGGTCAGAGTGGGGAAGCCAGCGGTCTTCAGGGCTGGAGTAGGAGCTGCTGAGCCTGGGGTGGACTGAACGCGGGCCGAACTGGCTGGTGGGTGGTAGACAGGGCAGAGGGGACAGGAAAGAAGAGAGGGTCACTGCCTGTTTCTGCCTCGAGCAACTGGTGGAGGGTGACGGTGTCTCCCAGGACAGGGCAGCCAGGTGGTGCAGGCAGCGGTGCTGTCTGGGGGGGCGGGGATGCAGAGCTCTGGGGGTGCGAGGTCTGAGGTGCCCGAGATGCTGGGTCCAGGGCGGGCGCCGGGCTGCGGACCCCAAGCTGGGAGATGGTAGTGTGGACCTGGCGCTTGCAGCCGTGCGGCTGAGGAGAGGGTGCGGTAGGGATGGGAGGAGAGGAGGAGCGAGGAACAGAGGAGAACAGAGGACCAGAGAGTGGAAGGGACACTGGGGTGAGCTCCAGACCCCCGTGTGTCCACCAGTAAACCCCCCGGGCAGCACTGGTGGCGGCGCCGGAGAGCAGAGTGGGTCCACAGCGCAGTTCGGCTGCCATGGGACTTTGGTGCTTGGTCATCGATGTGAGGTGCTCGGCACTGGGCTCAGGGCGGAGGGCAGGGCGGAGTGAGCCTGCGGAGCCTGGAGGAGGCCCTGGCGGACGCAGCAGAGCGACAGAAGTGGGCAGCAGACTCTCGGGACCTGCGGGTGCTCCAGGTGGCTCCGTAGGGGGAGGAGGGGGCGCTCCGTGGCTTCTTCTCTTGCCCCCAGTCCCCCTCCTGCGAACCCCTGGCTTCCTGGAGTCGTGGGGCTGGGTACGAGGTGCCTCAACCAGGCGCTTGCTTTGATTTAGCTCTGACCTCCTGACCTTGCAGCCGAGGAAGACAGCACGAGACAGTGTTTGCATGTGTTGGGCTGCACGTCCTGTCTTGCGAGTGTTCAGCCAGAAGTACTCAGAGTCCCGGGCTGGGATGTGAGCTGGGCCCTTGGACAGTCGACGGCCAGCTGCTGTGAGCCTCCGGGTCTCACCTGGAACAGCTGATAATGACATGTGGACATGCTTTGCTGGCTGTCACCTCCACCCAGGCAGGGGGAACTGTTGACATGGCTAGGCTGTGAATCTCTGCGGGGAAGGAGACCCCGTGTTGTGGAGAAAGGAGCAGACACAGAACCGCAGGGAGACGGGAAAGGAGGGGTTCAGGGAGGTCCGGGAAAAGACGTCATCCCTGAGGAGTGATTGCCAGTGATTTTTGTCTTTCATATTTTTGCTCATATTATTTTCGATTTTTAAATTTTTTCTATGTATATTTAAACAATTATGCTTTTAAAGAAATGGCTTTTATATATGCTGGATTTAAAAAACTTTCTGCAATTTGGAAATACCTATCAAAAGCTTAACAATTTGCATGCAAATTGACCTAGAAATTTCCTTCTTAGAATTTATTCAAAGAAAACAATCATGGATGTGCTGAAGATTTAATTGCAAGGATGTTTTTGGAGAGTTGTTTACTTTATTTGCTTATTGGAGTTTTGAATCCTGGGCCTCACACAGGCTAGGCAAGTGCTCTACCACTGAGCTACATCCCCAGCTCTTTGTATTTTGATATAGGGTCTCACTAAGTTGTCCAAGCTATTCTCAAACTTTTGGTCCTCCTGGCTTAGCCTCCTGGGTAGCTGGGATTACAAGTGTGCACCACTGCCCCTGGCTCTGAAGGGTTACTTATAGTAGTCCAAAAACAAATCAAAAGAGAAAAAACATTTTTACTTAAATATACAAAAATAGATGAAAGGGGCCGGAGATTTAGCTCAGTGGTGCCTGCCTCGCAAGCCCAACATCCTGAGTTCGATCCCGGTAACCACATACAACAATGCTGGGCGTGGTGACTCACGCCCACTAGCAATCAGTACCACATACCACAGTGTTGGGCATGGTGGCTCACGCCTGTCATTCCAGCACTCGGGAGGCAGAGACAGGAGGATTGCAGAGTTCGAGGCTTGCCTGAGCTACATAGTGAGCTCAGGGCCAGTCTGAACTACAAAGCGAGACCCTGTTGCAAAAAAAAAGATGAAAAAGATGCCAATTCAAGGTAGGTATGGTACCACTTGAGCTAAATCACTGGCCCAAGATGTCAAGATGCCAGTTAATAAAGTAGGTTCTCTCTTTTCCTTCCTTCCCTCCCTCTCTCCTTCCCTCCTTTCTTCTTTCTTTCTTTCTTTCTTTCTTTCTTTCTTTCTTTCTTTCTTTCTTTCTTTCTTTCTTTCTTTCTTTCTCTTTCTTTCTTTCTTTCTTTCTTTCTTTCTTTCTTTCTTTCTTTCTTTCTTTCTTTCTTTCTTTCTTTCTTTCTTTCTTTCTTTCTCTCTCTCTCTCTCTCTCTCTCCCTCTCTTCCTTCCTTCCTTCCTTCTTTCTCTTTCTGTTTATTCATAGAATATCCATTCTATGGATATACTTAAGTAGTCTTTAAAATGATGTTGTAGGAAATAAATTATTAGAATCTGATTATTTTTTGACTTATGTCAATTAGAAAGCAGATTTCAAATGGCTACAGTGTAACTCAATTATGTTACAAAGTGTGTGTGCGTGTGTGTGTGTATAGAGAAATATTTGGCATTTTTATCAAAGGCGATAACTTCCTTGTGCAACAATATGAATAAAGGTGGTTACCATGTGGCCTTTGCAGTGAGCATCCTTACACACACCTGGCGCTGGTGCCCGGCTGGCTTTGGCTCTGACCTCGGAGGAAGTGGAGACAGCTGCTCACTGATGTGTGCTAACCCCAAAGGGTTTTCACGCTCAGTGTCATCTCACACATCCTCCGTGTCACTTTGCACACATATATGCCAGCTATTTTTGTTTGACTGTCCGAGAGGCTACAGCCAGACGCCACCCATTCAGAAAAACGATCTGCATTTTGACAGGCTTTGAGACAGTTTCACGCCCTTGGTGGGTGGAAACCAAAGGCTGAGATCTCGGGATGAATGTGGGAGGCGGGAAACAATCACTGTGGCCAGGAGAACCCCGTTAACAGGTGTGTAGGAACTGACAGTTCCAGGTGGGGGCTCCTAAGAGTGGGATCTCAACCTGGACACTCGCCCTCTTTGATAAACATTTTCACACATTATCATTACAACAGCCTCCAGAAACTGCAGATTTATATAACAGGGTAAAAATAACGGAATCATGGAGGAGGGAGGGCTAAGGATATAAAAACAGGACAAAAAGAGTCAAAGTTTGTGCCGACAACGCAGGCCTCAAGGAGCTGAGTATCTGCTAGAAGAGAGTGTCAATTTTGTACCCATCTTTCTTGCTGCCTCTTTTCAGCATCTAATTTAATTTAGAGCTAAATGTAAAGAAACATAAACCTTAGGCGGAAACTGTCACCTTCCCTCTGAGCTCGGCTGATGCTAACATCTCTGCAAATAACTTTTCAATTTTCTCTTAAGTCTCATGAAAATGGTTCCTCTTTTCACACTTATATTCCTTGCCCATGGAAGGCCGGGGATCTGCCTGGGGAAGAGAGGACCCGCGTTCTCCGTGGCAGCCACAAGGGGCGGTCTGATCACACCCGCGTTGCGGAGAGCGTCCTGGTAGAAGGGCCGCGGCCGGCGATGTCAGGGAAGGCCGGGCTCCCTCTGTGGTGCTACTTCCCAGCGTCTTCGGGTGCTACGCTCCGGGTCCCCACGTACGGCCCTCGGCAGATCCCGTGTGTGCCCACTGTGCCAGTGATTTTATTTGGAGTGAGATGTTACCTTGGCAACCAACTTTCCAGCTCACTCAATTAACCCGCTTCCTCTCTGAAATCAATACTCATTAGCTCAGGGCCGCCTCTTTCCTTTGCCTTGGGGGCTTTCACCCCTCCTTCAGGCCACCTGTGTCTTAGAGGGACATGCGTCTCCCCTTTGGAACGGGAAACTTGTCTGAACCCAGCAGAGCCCTCTTCCCTGGGGCTCGGCCTGAGCCGCGTGGCTGCGGATCTCCGTGGGGCTGGCACGGAGGCCTCCTGGTGGGTCGCAGAGGGGCCCTGCTCACGGGCGGGCTGTCAGGAAAGACGGTGGCCCCTGCCATTTGGAGCCGGGGAGACGGCTCCGTGCACACCTGGGTGTTCTCTGCTCACTCACTCTGGAGAGAAATGCTACTGTGACGGGTGTCGTGGACCACCGTGGGCTGGAAGCAGACAGAAAAAATTACCAAAAGCCAAACACTGTTCCACTTCCCACCCCACTGTAAGGCGGAGAATGGGGTGGTGATTGGTGTCACAGAGAGGGAAGACTCTGGGCCACTTCCCTCGCTGCGCAGAGCCCAGGGGACGGAGGGAGGAGGGCACAGTAGCTACTCCAAGGTCGCTGGCAGTCCACAGGGGACCTGGAGTGCCAACCCTCTGGGAAGCAGGGGAGTGAGCGGGTCTCCAGAGGCCGGTCAGAGACCGGGGGCATTGCTCTAACAAAATTAGAGGGCTGGGATTCTAAGCCAAGAGCAAAGGGGGCCAAGCCCTTGAGCAGCGGGGGATAGGAAGGCTTCTCATTGCCTTCAAGTCAGCACAAACATGAATGCCCTTGGTGCTCCTGCGCTGCGGGACAGCAGGGGGAGCCGGAGAAGGGACGAGAGCTCCCCCTCTGGGAAAGTGCTGCAAACAGGAAGGGCCCCTTCCAGGGGCTCAGAGGACCGCGAGGGAACCCTTACTTAAGGAAAGGACAATGCTGTAGGCACTGGAAGCAGCAGAAGGAAGAAACAAGATCCTGGTCCCGCAAGTCTCACATGCTGGTGGCGGACGCAGAGACCGGGCCCGGAAGTCAGTGGATGAGCTGATTTTGGGAGACTGGGAGGGGGTGTCATCTTGGGAGGGGGCAGGGAGGGAGCTGATGTTGGAACCAAGAGCAGAAGAGGGTTAAGGAGGGGCAGCTCCTGAGAAGCCAAGAAAGAATGTTCTGGAAAGCGAGACAGAGTGAGGCAGAGCTGCGTCCCTGAGCTGCCCAATCCTAGACTGTACTTCCTGCCACGCAGCCAGATGCCAGAGTCCTCCAGCCTCTCCTGAGCCGGGTGCCTCCTGACACAGACCTTGTGAAGTTTTCAGCCTTTAAAAACACTCAAGTTCAGGGCTGGAGATTTAGCTCAGTGGTTCTGGCGCCTGCCTTGCAAGTACAAGGTCCTGATGAGTTCAATCCTCGGCAACCACATACAATGCTGGGCGTGGAGACTCATGGGCCCACCAGCAATCTATACCACATACCACAGAGCTGGGCATGGTGGCTCACGCCTGTAATCCCAGCACTTGGGAGGTAGAGACAGGAGGATTGCTGAGTTTGAGGCTTGCCTGGGCTACAGAGTGAGCTCAGGGCCAGGCTGAACTACAAAGCGAGACCCTGTCTCAAAAAAAAAAAACAAAACAAAAAACCAACCAAACAAAAAATACACTCAAGTTCACTGGCAATGTTTTTAAAAAAGTGTCGACATAACTACGTGATGCCATTTTTCGTCTTGGACATTTGGAAGATTTAAAAAAAAAAAGGCGAGAATCCAGTGAAAACACTTCTCTTCCACGCGCTGTAGGTGGGACCGCATGTTGGTAACCTTTTTGGCAACAGCTTGAAAACATTTATCCAAAGACATAAAAAAATGTTCAGACTTCTGGAACCAGTGATCTTATCTAAAGATCGTCCTGGAAAAGAATGTGAACTGTGCACCAGGTTTGCACACAAAGATGTCCAGTGAGGGCCGGAGGGTTAGCTCAGTGGCTCCGGCGCCTGCCTCGAAAGGGCAGGGTCCCGAGTTCAGTCCCTGGTAACCACATACAATGCTGGGCGTGGTGGCTCACACCTGTAATTCCAGCACTCAGGAGGCAGAGACAGGAGGATTGCTGAGTTTGAGGCTTGCCTGGGCTACATAGTGAGCTCAGAGCTAGCCTGAACTACAAAGCGAGACCCTGTCTGAAAAAAAAAAAAAAAAGATGTCCAGTGAAAGTCACGAGGAGGAAGAAGGTGCCAGGAACTTGGTGTCAGGGAGCGGCTTCACGGAGCAGGACGAGGGATGGGCCTGGGGGCGGGGGATGGGCAGTCACGGCAGCTGACAGGCGGACGCAGTGACGGTCTGCAGCCAGGTGACATGGGCTCCGACTCTGATGCTCCTAGTCTGTGCTGTGTGATCCTGGCATGTTCTTCGAGCTCTCTGGGCCACTGGGCCTTCGTTTCCTTACTGGCAGAATAGAGGTACCATTTTCCCTGAGTAGCGTTTTTCTGTGATGGTCAGCCCCCAGCCAGCCTACCTACCGACCCAGGAGGCTCTCAGTGCTGGACTGCCCCCACTTCCGCCCCAGGGACAGCTGGGTGGTGTTTTCACTTCCGTGATCTCACTCAGACCCCACCAGCTCGGGACCTTTATGACCATTTTGGGGCTGAAGGCACTGAGAGAGACACAGAGAGGTGGAGAGACTTGGCAGTCAGCCAGCAGTTGAGGGAGACGGTCGGGGCTTGTCTTCGGTTTCTGACCTTGGTACATGCGGTTGTCTCCACCGTCCCCATCCTTGGGGGGGGGGGTCTCAGCGAGAGTCAGCTTTCCTGATATCTCCTCTGCACCCCAATGCCCAGCACAGACTTCCAGTCCAGGGAGGCCTGCCTGTGGAGGAGAAATGGGCTCTGGAATTAATCCCATTTAAAAGCTCCAGTTTAAAATCCCAGCACAGAGGGTCTCTCTGTTGTATCGACCTCCATGATCTAATTTGCAAACTTTCTTTGACCTCAGTGAGGGTGGAGAGGTCGGAAGTGAAGGACACGTGCCTTAGATGACCACGGCTCTCTCCAGTGCGGGAGGCCATGGAAGCAGCCGCTGCCTGGGCACGGAGTTCCGAGTGCATGACCTTGGCCTTGGTTTCCTTGCGTGAGGAGCGGAGGGCCGGGCCGGGCTTCCCCAGAGAGCGGTGGGGAGGAGGCCCGAGAATTAACTTGCAAGGCATTCCCCACGCTCACTACTGGCAGCTCGGAGCAAACGCGAGCTATTATTTCATTCATCTCATTACCGAAGGGCGCGTGGTAATCGGGCCTCCTGGGCCAGGGCTGCATCTTTGGGCTGGCGAGGCCTGGCACGGAGCCCGTCGCGGAGGAGAGAATGAAGATGCGGCCCAGGGGAGGGCGGACTGGAGGCGGGAGGAGACTGGGCATCCGGGTAGGACCCCCCCCCCCCACCGTGGGGCGCCGCCAACAGGGTGCGGGCCCAAGCTGCCCGAGGTGCTCCAGCTCAGCGGCAGCCACCTTCCAAGAGGGCGCCGTGGTGGGTGGGAGGTGTGTCCTGTAGCCCCGGATCTACCTTCTGGGAACGGGGCGGAGCGGGGCAGGGAGCCCATGGCTTGCCCTCCTGCACGTTCGGACCCTTGATTATTTTCCTGGGGCTGACCTCACTCTCGAGCTGCTGCTGAGACACTGGGTCTGCAGTCTACCTGGATCCTGGGGGAATGTTTGAACCCTCTTGCCTCAGCCTTCCCCTCCATGAACTGGGAGCATAGTCATGTAGTGACAGAGCAGCAGTCAGACGGTTCCTTTTGCCACAAGATCTACTACCGCCCCAAACTAACACTAGCCAACATTTATTGAGCACTTACTGCATGCCTGTTCCAAGCCCTGTACTTGAACCAACTCTTTTAACAACAGTCATAAGAGTTGGGTCCTTCCTCTTATGTCCCCCTGTGGCAACTGGGCCTTGGAGGCGACCTGTCAGAGGCCCACAGCCAGACCTCCACGGGACTTGAATGGAGGCGTCGGGGCTGTGTGGCTCCTCCTGGCAGACAGGATGTAGATTCCAGTGAGTCTGTCAGCCGCAGAGCTGGGTGGGGCTTCAGCAGTCGTAGGAGACCCTCGGCCCCTCGGGAGCGGTGACAGGGGGTGGGAGCTTATCCTGGGCCGTCAGGTCAGAGCTCCCGTCTCTGCCTTTTGCCCAAGTGGCCTCACTCTTGAGCCTTGATTTTTCCATCCACCGAGTGGGCCCCTTAGCGTGGTTCATGTGGTGCTGTCGGGATGGAAGGGCGCGCTGCAGACCCAGCCCTGCCGTGGCCTGTCGTATAGCAGGCGCTCCCTAAACGTCGGCTACGGCACGGCCTGTTGGTGCTTCCGGGCCCGCTTGACCACCAGCTATGAGCCAGGACACAGTCCACGATGTCGGGACCCGAGTCTCTTGAGGGAGAGACACGTGTAAACAAACTGTAAGCAGCAGGGTCCGGGGTGCTCTCAGTTATGGGGGAGCTGGTCCTGCGGGAGGGGCTGGGAGAGGCTTCTCTGATCCGAGGACAGGCGAGCTCAGCCCCGGCCCACGGAGAACAGGAGGGCTTTGTCGGCGGGGAACGGGGCGGGAAGGTCCTCCGCCGGGACAGGCGGCATGGGTGGAGGTGTGGGGGGCACTGAGGCTAAGCAAGAAGCTGGGTTTTACCTTGGGAGCCTCTGGGGGCCGATGCTGCCCCAGCCCGACAGCAGCACCCACATCCCGCCCAGCCGCCACCGTGCCCAGAGAGCCCCAGGCTCCGAGGACTGCTTCCCAGCACTACCTCTGCCTCAAGTGGGGATTAGGGCCCCTCGAGGCTCAGAGGGGTGCCTCAGGGGACGGCTGGCTCTGAAGCCGGCTGCCCTGTGCTGGCGTCCCGCCCGGGTGTGGCCAGTCCAGCACTAGCCCTTCCGGGCCCGTGTACCTGGCTCCAGTGCCCTGCGGGTTCCACAGGGCCGGGGCTCTTGCCTGGGGTTCTCTGGTGGAGCCCGGGCTGGGGGAGGGGAGCGGCTCCTCAGAAGTCCAATCAGCTGCTGACTCAGAGCGGGCGCCCCCTCCCGCCCCAGCGCCTCCTCCTCCTCCGGTCACTTGGCCCCCACCCTGTTCCGGCCCACTGTCCGACAGGGCCCTCGGGGCTTGTTGGAATACTGTCTGCACCCTGTCCGTTCGCCTCCCTACCCCTGAGACCCACCTTCGGCCCGCCCGGGCCGTCCATCCCCCAAGACCCTGCAGCCTGAGCCCCCTTCTCAAGGGGGAGTCAGATCGGCCTCGTCTCACGCCCGGGAGAGGGCCCGTTCCCAGGCAAACCCATGAGGTGGCTCATCGTTGGTTCCACGGCAGACTCAGCGCGGGGTCTCAGAGCTCCCCAGACAGAGCCAGCGAGCACCCCGCATCCTCCACTGGCCTCTGAGTCGGGTCCCTGCTGTCCCCTCCCCGGCAGGAGGGGCTCCGGCTCCTCAGGGTGAATCCCGCTTGGCCCTCCAGGGGCACCTCCTTCTGGGGAAGTCAGGTCTTCTCTGCCTCCCCGGCTGCTTCCCTTGCTCCCTCGCCCCACGCCCTGCAGCCTCTTGGCCCTGGTGACCCCGTTGTACAACAGCGATCTGAGGAGCTGCCCTCCCCCTCAGACTTGGAAAACTTCTAATGCTCCTGTGCTGGGCCCTCCTGGCCTGGTTTCCACTTCTCCCAGCAGCCCTGGAGGCAGGAACCCCATGGGTCCACTGCATAATAACAAACGGAAGCCAGACAGGAGAGGGACTTGCCCACGGTCACAGGGCACCTCTGCCCCCTTCCAGGCTCAGGCCTAGCATGGGTCGTTGACGCCCAGAGGTCTGCTGAGTGAACGCACGAACGCACGAACGGATGGGAAGCGTCTCTCAGCTAGAGCTCTAGTCAGCCAGCTGCAGCCGGTCAGAACAGGCGTGAAACAAGCCCGCGAATGTGCCCGGGGTCTCTAGTGTCCCTGGGAGCCTGGAACTATCAGCTCACTGTATTCATTCTTCTGATATCAGTAAAGACTCAGAAAACAGGCACTGGGCTACTAAATGATTCTCCCAAAACCTGAGAGTTGGGGGTAGAGGTGGGATTCAGAGCCCAGGTTAGGACACAGGTTTAGGGACCCCTGTGCTTCCATGTCAGATAACCCGATCAGGCTCACAGTTGTCACATTTTCAAGATGATGCTGGCTGAGGCTTGGTGGGGGAGACCCTTCCAGAGCAGCTGGGAGAGGGAGGAAGTGAGCTTAGGCACAGGAACGAGTTTGGGCTTCAGGGATGAGCAATCTTGGTCCTGAGTTTGAATCCCACCTGTACCACCTGGAGCTGTGTCACCTCTGGTGATGTTTCCACCTTTGGGACTCTCACTGTCCACATCCGTAAAATGGGGATAATAGGCTTTGATCAGGTTTTGCTGAAGATCACACCTACTGCATCCAAAGTACTTGGGGCTCCCAGCGCACTTTGTAAATGTCAGCTTCCATGAGGAGAATGAGGCTAGAACTGGAGTGAGGTTGAGAGGACAGAATCAGGGAGAAGCTCAGATCAGGGCTGCCAGTTGTGTGGCCCCCGTCTGCATCTCTCTCCTTCTCGGGGTCACCCAGAGGGCTGGGGATCAGGAGGGGTGTGGGCTCTCGGCTGAGGGAAGAATGATGCAGGCTGGAGTTGGAATTTTGCTGCTTCTACTGATTTGCTGTGACCCTTGGTGATTTGTTTGCCATTGTTAGGCCTCAGTTTCCCCCTCTGTAAAATGAGGGTGATGTCAACTGGCCCAAAGGAGTTTTCCCAGGATAAAGTCAGATCTTGAAGGACCCCAAGAAATATTTTCTTTTTTTATCTTTTATTTTTGAGACAGGGTCTTGCTTTGTAGTTCAGGCTGGCCCTGAACTCACTGTGTAGCCCAGACAAGCCTCAGACTCACAGCAATGCTCCTGCCTCGGCCTCTTGAGTGCTGGGATTACAGGCATGAGCCACCATGCCCAGCATTGTGGTATGTGGTTACTGGGGATCGAACTAGGGACCTTGCACTTGCAAGGCAGGCGCTGGAACCACTGAGCTAAATCCCCGGTCCTCCAATAAGTATTTCTGAAAGTGATTTTTCCATCCCAATGGGTCTTTGGCATCAGATTATTTATTTGCATGACTTGCTTATAATTGGCTTTCTTCTATCCCCTCAGCCATTCAGCCAGCAGCCATCCGGCAACGCGTCAGTCCTGCTGAGGGCCAGATCTGCGAGGAAACAGCACAGTGGGTCCACACAGAGCAACAGCAGAGTTGTCCATGGTAGGCAAAGGAGGCCTAGCAAAAGAGGGAGGTTTGTAGACTTCTCAGTCCACTGCACGTGCATAAGGCGCAGAGGGCGGGCCTTGGCAGCCCGGGGTGCTCTGCCTAGGACTCCCAGTCCTTCCAAACGCTAGCTCCTGGTTTTCTGGCAGCAGAATTCACACAAATGAAACCTGTGCGCCCCCTGCTGACTATAGTGCTAATTTTACCTTTAGAAATCTAGTCTGAGTCTTTAGGAAGGGAATGTCCCTAAAAGATGGAGATTCTGAATGGGAAGAACCAAAGATCCACAGATCCCAATTTACTGATAGAGATACGCGGCCCTGCGAGGGGCAAGGAGCTTGCCCAGAGCAGGAATTCAGGGCCCCGAATTCAGGGTCGGGCCCTGTGCATGCCTCACTGAGGGGGGGTCTCCATCGTGTAGGAGCCTGGGTTGGGAGGGGCCCTCCAGACAGCAGAGGGGGTTTCAGATTCTCGACCCCAGCTGGCTGGCCCAGTCGTGGGATTTCCTGTTTTGTCTTGAAGCAGAGGCACTGCAACCTGATAGCCATGGAATGGAAACCCAAGATGCGTGTGTGTGTGCATGTGTGTGCGCGTGTGTGTGTCCCGAAGGGTTATGTCGACATCCCTCGGCAGGTGCTCTGGGCTGGGCTGGTGACATCACCCACGAATGCTCTGATCTTCCTTTAAATCGGATCCTCTGTCCCCAAGTTCCCAGGACTCGCCTGTGGGTGTCCAGGGTCAGTGGGGCCGGTGGGGCAGAGCCCAGGAGAAGAGGGTGGATGCTGGGCGGAGGCTCTGGGAATGGACAGGCTTCGCTGCAGACCGCAGGGGCTGGAGGGGGGCCCTGTGCCGAGGACCGCCCTGGCCAGCCCGGACGGCCGCCGCCCCTCAGTGGAGCGAGGAGCCGTGCTCCCTGACCACCGGAGGCTCACTGCGTGTGGCCCTCACTGAGCCCCCGCCTGGCCTCCTGCTGCCTGGGCTGTTGCGTGCCAGCCTTCGTGCCATGTGCATGTGTGGTGGCGTCGGTCTGGGTGCTGTGCCTGTCTGTGTCAAGAAGCTGGCAGCCTGGCTTCGGGAGGGACAGAGCCCCGGGAGCCTTGCTGCCCAGCAAGGGGCTCTGGGACGAGGGAAGGACGCTAGGCTGAGACCGTCCTCGGTGGCTGGCAGTGGACAGAGCCTGGCTGAGTCTGGCTTAGAGTGAGGTGAAGTCCTTGCGCCTCCTCTTGACGTAGAGACAAAGCTCGGAGCCCCCCAGATGCCCAGGAGGGCCTAGGTCCGCCCGGCGCGCCGCCTGTCCTGGGTGAAGAGCGGAGCCCTGTTGCTCCCATCCCGGTGCTCAGTGCTCGGTGCTCGGTGCTTGGTGCTCGCCTGCCTGGCTTTGCCGCTCCACGCCTACCTCCTCCTCTGCTCCACCGCATGGCCTTTCCCTCTGGGGAGCGCCAGGCTCCTTCTGTGGGGGCCTTTTCTCGGCACCCACTGTGCTCCTTCTGGCCACTGGCCTGTCCCTGCCTCAGTTTCCCTTCCCAGCTCCTGCTGGAGCCGAAACAGAAGCCGCCAGGTTCCTATTTGCTGCCCAACCGTAGGCTCCTTCAGACCCGGGACTTGTCTATCTCATTCCCTGCCACATCCCTGGTGACTGCGACCGTGTCCAGCACACAGCAGGTCCTCAACGACTCTGTGTGGACTCCTCGGAGACTACGTTGGTGCCCAGACACTCCTGGCTTGATCTTGGGTGGGAATCTGAAATCTTGGCTCCACGACTCATCGGCTGCCTGTGGGTCCCACGGGGCCGGTATGAGGCACGAGCAAGGGCGTGTGCACGCATCGCACCTGTCGGGAGGTGATTGTTATTGATAACAGTAAGGACACCAGGGGTTATCAAGCGACTACTCTGTGCTGGCTAACATTTTTTTTTTTTTTTTTGAGACAGGGTCTCACTTTGTAGTTCAGGCTGGTCCTGAGGCTCACTATGTAGCCCAGGCAAGCCTCGAACTCAGCAATCCTCCTGCCTCTGCCTCCCGAGTGCTGGGGTTACAGGCGTGAGCCACCACGCCCGGCTCTGTGCTGGCTAACATTTTAACTCAGTTTATCCTCACCACTGCCCACGGAGAGAGGGACTGTTATTATCCCATTTTACAGATGGAGACGTGGAGGCTCAGAGGAGCAAGGCCCACAGGGAAAGCGGTCGTCTCCCTGGCCAGCCCGCAGGAGGCTGGGAGTCAGATGACCCTAGTCCTAGCTGCAGCCGTGCGCGGCCGGGGTCCAGGGGCTGGGTGGGCCCTGCTTCTTTCAGAATCCCAGTTCTCTGTGCGCATCCAAAAACACAGGTGCAGGGGCCAGTGCCCAGGCGGGGGGCTTGGGGGGCCGAGGGGAGCTGGTCTGAGGCCTCCCGGCTCCGGCTGGCAGCTGCCAAGCAGGAAGGGAGGCCCGGGATTGCCAAATCTTTGAACTTTTTGAGAGAAGTAGAAAATTTGGAGTTTGTATGTGAAATCTGATTTTCAAATGTTGGCAACAATTAAAAAAGAAAGGAAGAGAAGAGAGACGCTGTGTGGGCCGAACAAAGCCCACTTGTGGGCTGCACTGGGACCGTGGGCTGTCGCTTGGCCACCCGTGGAGACACCCAGTGTCTACGGAGGCCTCCGGCTCCCGGGTGCTTGATGACTCACGCTGTGGAGGAGTCACGCTGCCCAGGGGCCTGTGTGGCTTCGTCGTTCCACCCCCTCGCCTCTCCCTGCCTCTCATTTTCCTGCCACGCAATATTATTCTAATGGGTAATGTCATCTCCTTTTAATAGACGGACAAAGAGACCCAGGGAACTTAAGTAACTTGCCTAGGGTCACACAGCTGATAAGTAGCAGAGCCGGGGACGAAGCCGTGTCTCCTGCTCTGAAGCTCACTTGTGTAACCAGCACGCCATCCTGGCACAATGACCCCAGTGTGTTTTCTGCCTCCCGGGACTCCTCATCCCAGCCTCTTGGGGACTGGTGCGCTCACTGGCTTACCCCATGGCTGATCTGGCCGAGTTCTGACCCAGAAGGAAGGAGAGCCAGGCAGGAGGCCCCTGCCCTCCCAGGTTGCCTGGCGCTGCGGGGTGACCTGATGAGAAATCTCCGGCAGCCCAGAGCAGCCCCGGGAGGGAAGGCTTCCTTCCTCGGGAAGCGCAGGCTGGGAGCTGGCCAGTCCTGTGTACAGGGCTGCTGTCGCTGTTCTGTTTCTCGGGAGCCCCCACGGAAGTCCCCAGTGCCCTCGCAGCAGGAGGGTCCCCCCGGCGGGGAGTCTGTGGGGGGCGCTGGGTGCCAGGCGGACTGGGTCTGAGCAGAGGAGGGCGGGTTGCTACT
>PVIC010032709.1:0-20551 GCA_004025085.1 Thryonomys swinderianus | reverse complement strand
AGGGTTGTGTTAATAAAGTCTTTGCATACACCAATGTCTTTTAGAGTTCTACCTATTCTATCTCCTAGCAGATTTAGTGCTTTTGTTTTAATATTTAGATCTTTGGTCCATTTCAATTTGAGTCCCATGCATTGTGAAATGTAGGGATCTAGTCTTAATCTTCCTCACATGAAAAACCCATTTTTCCCCTTAAAAACTTTCTTCCAACGATGGTGTTTGGCTCCTCTGCCAAAGGTGGGGTGGCTGAGTGGGTCTGCAGTTGTTTCTGCATCTTCCAATCAGTTCTGTTGATCCTCAGGTCTGTTCTTGCCATGCTGTTTTTATCACAGAGGCTTTGTCGTATAATTTCAAGTCAGGGATTGCAACCCCCCTGTCTTGCCTTTATTTCCCAGGATCCCCTTTGCTTTCTAGGTCTCTTCTGGTTCTAAACGAATTTCACAGTTGTTTTCTCCATTTCTGTGAGCCGTGCTATTGGTATTTTTATTGGGATTGCATTAAATCTCTATAGAAATTTGGGAAGCATGACCATTTTCACTGTATTGGTTCTTCCTACCCGAGAACAAGTGATATCTTTCCATATTCTGATATCCTTTTTGGTCTCCTTTCTCAGAGCACAGTGACCTTTTACTTAGGACTCATCACTTCTCAAGGGCTGGTTATACCTAACTCAATACAGCCAAGATCTGGACACTTGCCTGGGTACAGACTATAGATAGCAAGAGGTGGATGACCCTTCCATTAATCTAATTAACCCAAATTGTTCCTATGTCGGGCCCATCATAATTTGAGGTCTTCTGTATTGTACTTTTCAATTTGGAGGTCTTTTATTTCCTTGTTAGGTTGATTTCTAGGTATTTCATTTTCTAGGATGCTGTAGCAAAAGGTGTTGTTTCCTAATTTCTCTCTTATTGAGTTTGTTATTTGTGTATAGGAATGCTATTGAGCTTTGAATGTTGGCTTTGTATTTGACTACGCTACTGAATTTTTTTATTAAATTTAGCAGTTTTTGGTGGAATGTTTTTGGTTTTTTTTTTTTTTTTTTGGAGACAGGGTCTTACTTTGTAGTTCAGGCCGCCCCTGAGCTCACTATGTAGCCCAGACAAGCCTCAAACTCAGCAATCCTCCTGCCTCTGCCTCCCGAGTGCTGGGATTACAGGCGTGAACCACCATGCCCAGCATTGTGTATGTGGTATTGATTGCTAGTGGGTGTGAGTCACCACACCCAGTATTGTTGTATGTGGTTACCGGGATCAAACCGGGGACCTTGCATTTGCCAAGCAGGCGCTGGAACCACTGAGCTAAATCTCTGGTCCTTGGAGTTTTTGAAGTCTTCTATACCTAGTATCATGTCATGTGCAAATAATAATGATTTAATGTCTTCCTTTCCTATTCTTATTCCTTTTATTTCTTTCTCTTGTCTGTCAGTTATCTAATTGGCCAGTGTTTCCTGGACTGTGTTGAACAGAAGTGGTGATAATGGGCATCCTTCTCTTGTTCCTGATTTTCTAGTGAACAGTTTCAGTTTTCACCCATTTAGTATGCTGTTGGCTGTTGATCTGGCATAGGCAGCTTTTGTCAGGGTTGAGATAAAGACCATCGATTCCAATTTTCTGAAGGTTTTTCCTTTTAATCACGAATGAGCATATTTTCTCTGAATTCTGAGTTCCGTTGGTCCCTCTCCGAGACGGTGACCAACCAGTTCCCCTCTCTTGATGTCACCGGTGGTCACCATGCGTCGCCACCCGTCCCAGGAGGGAGTCAGAGTCAGGGAGAAAGTGCTGATTCCCACTTTCTTCTCCTTTGTTGCGGTCTCACCTGGGCTCTCTGCGGGCTTCAGTCTCGCTTTAGACCCTTGCTGGGTCCTGGCGCCCATCCCCCTCCCTTTCTTCCTCCCATTGTTGTTTGTATTCCAGCTTCTGGACACCAAATCTCAGGAAGGCTGTTTCTCTGCTATTCCCACTCTGCCATCTTTTCCTTCCCTTCTGACTGGATCTCACTGAGTTACCCAGGCGGGGGTTGAATATACAATCCTCTGGCACCAGCCTCAGTCCTGGGATTATGGGTGTGTGCTGTTGTGCCCACCTTCTCCTCTGCCCCTGATCAGTGGCTCCCAGGGACTGCAGTATGCCTGGCACCTCTGGGAAATTCCAGGAGTAGAGAGCCGCAGGCAGGGAAGTGCCCCATCTGCCTCTTTGCTCCAAATATATTTTCTGGCCAGGGGAGGGGAGTGGCCTCAGAGTCACCTGAAAAACTTCTGGGCTCTGTTAGATAAAGGAGGCACAAACCAGCGGGTCACCCACCTATGCTCCGGCCTCGGGTGCACATCTGCGAGCACTGGTTGATGACTGGTGCCTGGCCGTGCCAACACCCTTCTCCTTCAGACTTGAACTTAGAGGCAAGACCTGGCGTGGGAGGGGAGGCCACCATGGGGTACGACCTAGAGGAGCAGTGAGTCGCCTTCCGTCAAGGAGAAGTGAGGCCACGCGCAGGGACTTGGGGAGGGCTGTGCAAAAGTTGCTGCCACCTCCTGAGTCATCAGCTCAGTGGACGGCAGAGAAAGTCACCTCCTTTATGCCCGAGGTCACTGACAGGAGGAGGAGGAGAGTTTGCTGATACTGCCTAAGGGCCTGCTTCGTGCATGAGCCAGAAGCAGGGCTGCCCGTGGTGGTACGACTTGGTGAGCACATAGGAAACCCTCCCTGGTGTCAATGGCCTCACCACCAGCCCCTGGCAGGCGCTCCAGCACCCAGGCCTGGAGGTGTCCATGCCTACAGGAAATGTGGTGTTGCCCCCTAGTGGATATGCGGCAGCTGTGCAAGTAAAAACTCCAGTGTCTTTCCTGCTAGAGGTGGGTGTGTGTGTGTGTGTGTGTGTGTGTGTGTGTGTGTGTGTGTGTGTGTGTGTGTGTGTGTGTGTGTGTGTGTTGTGTGCAGCTTCCTAAATGTGTACTTTGATACCTCCATGTGCTTCTGGGAGCCCACACATCCTACGCAATCAGGGTCACAGGGCCTGGATTCTAGTTTCCCATGTCTCAGCCCCTGTTGTCCTGTCCCCTTTTCTTCACCCAGTGGCAATGCCAGGCTCCTTCCCTGCCTTGAGGAAGTGACTGCCCATCTGTCTGTCTGTCTGCCTGCCCGCCTGTGTCTCCAGCTGTCTGTGCTGCTGCCCTCAGGGCTCGGCAGCGGAGTGGAAGAGCTTTATGGAATTTCCTTTCCTCCCACGGCACTTACTCAGCCATTCATCACCTGGACTTGAACATGTCCAGGAGCAAGCAGGGAGCTTGTAAAAATATTTTCTGTTCTTACAAATGATGTTCACAGCACCTAATGTGCATCTGTCTTATGACTCAGTCCCAGTCCTGTTCCCCTTTGGAGTCTGTCACTGGAAACATTTGCCAAAGTGTCTGAAGTCTGCAGAGCAACTCTGAACACCTGGTGCCCGGGCGGGGCCGTTTGTCAGTTACCAGGCTGCCCCGAGACCCTGGCAGTCTCTGGCCCCTGAGCGGACGCTTGCTCGTCTATAAATTGAAAGTTGGACCAGAAGATTGTTCTTCCAGCCTGGTGTCCTTGCAGCCCAGAAGTCTGTCTGAGCTCTGGGGCTGGGGTCAGAGGTGAAAGCCAAGTGTGTGAAGACTGAAGGCCTGGAATCTCTGGGGCTCGCGAACTAGGACCCAGGGATTCTGCAGCTGCAGGCTTCTCCTCTTGAAGCTGAGGGTGGAGACGGAAGCAGGAGCTGTCAGAAAGGAGGGTAATTCAGCCTCAGCAAGTGAGGGGAGGCCCGGGAAGCCAGCCCAGATCCAATGGGAAGATCTAAACAGCGTTTCTAACCCACAGCAGCTTCCTTCAGCTTGAGGGGGCCCTAGAGCCTCTTGTTCTTTCCATCCCAACACACAGGGGTGCAGCATACCTTTCCCAGAGCCCTCCCCACTCACACTGTCGCCTCTCTTTAGGCTGCCAGGCTCATTTGGCATCTGTTAGGTGGGAGGGCCACTGCCATCTGCGACAGCAGGGTGGTCAAAGAAGTGGTCATAAGAAGCTCTGGTGCCTTCAAGAAGAGGCAGGTGATGCCAGACATGGTGGCTCACGCCTGTCATCCCAACACTCAGGAGGCAGAGGTGGGAGGATTGCTGAGTTCGAGATTTGCCTAGGCTATATAGTGAGCTCAGGGCCAGCCTGGACTACAAAGCGAGACCCTGTCTCAAAAAAGAAGGAGAAGAAGAGGCGGGTGCTGGCCTTGTGCTAGGACAGGGTGGGTGGCATTTCGGACAGAAATCAAACAAGCGCCTGGGATGGCTCAGGCTGTAGGTGCCAGGAACCAGGTGCCAGGTGCTGGGCTGATGTCTGAGGACAGCATGGTCACATTGCAGGTCTGCCAAGTCGTGTGGCTCCGGTCCAAAGAGTGCTGCTCCGTGGTAGGGAGATGAAGGCCTAGCCAGGGAAGCTGGTTCCAGTTTGATTTCAGCTCTGTGCTATAACTTTTCACAGATGGCCTTGCTCTTGCTCTGTTTTTGATCATGCAAATAAGAGTGCAGAGCAAGGTGGCCCCACCCCCTCTGACACAGCCAGACCACGACTCGGGGAGCTGTGGCTTTGTCAGTCTGGGGCTCTGATCTGCTCTGTTCTCAGCCTCTTACTGCAGGATTCTGGGGTGCAGGGGCAAGACCTGGGCAGGCCCAGCTGGTACTCCATCCTGGAGCCCCCAGGAGCTTCCAGGCTTAAATCTTCAGAAAAGGAAGTTGGAGGCATAAGTTTATCAGTCCTTGAAACTAAGCGATGACATTACAGTTTATGCTTAAAAGGCACATCCGTTGTTGTGGACAGGCTTGGAGTCCTGGGTGGGGCGAGGCACTCAGAGCCTGAGCCCCGTGCTCAACGCCCTCTTCAGCAGTGGGCTGCAGTGGGAGGGGCTGCGGGAGCCAGACCCCCTGTGAGGGTGGGCATCCCAGAATGGACCGGGGTGACTCACCGCCCAGTGCCCAGCTTGTGGCGGGGGCTTCCTTCCGTGGGGGGTGCCTCGGGAAAGCTGGCGATGCCTCTTCGCCACCCCGTATTCCTGGCCTCATGGTTTAAATTGCCCATGGTGGGGTGTTTCCACCACGGACATGGGCATGTTTCCGGTCCTGTTCTTCTCCTGGGCCTGGCTGTGTCTCGGCTCCTCACACCACCTGCGTCTTGGGTAATGCCTTCCGCGGCGGCTTGGCCTTCCAGAAGGAGCGTGGTGCTGGGTTTGGCCAATTTCTGCAGAAAGCTGCAGCATCAGGCTTGCATGAGGCCTCGGCCCACGTCCTCACTGTCCCCCCCGCCTCTTTCAGCTGTACGGACGGCGCGCGCCCTGGGAGGATCCTGCCAGGTGGGTGATGGACACCTACCCGTGGGCAGCCAGCCCCCAGCAGCACGAGTGGCCCCCGCTGCTGCAGCTGCGGCCTGAGGATGTCGGCTTCGACGGCTACGCCATGCCGCGGGAGGGGTCCTCGAGCAAACAAGTGCCCTCCAGTGACGCTGAGGGAGACCCGCTGGTGAGTGTGCAGCGGCCTGGGACTGGGCGCACAGGGCACGGCTGTACCGTGTGCAGGGCTGGGTGTTCCCGGAGGACCCGGTCACTGAGCCCGACCTGGCCTTGGAAGGCCGGGTCTACCCCAAGACTGGGCCACAACACACGCCAGTGTTTTCTTCCGTGGCTTCGGTTTTTACCAAAGCCTTTACCCTCCTTGCATGTTTTTCTGCCGTAAGGTCCAAGGTTAAGAGTTTGCCCTTTTTCTCTTTGTCTGTTTGTTTTTTGGTCACCTAAATGACCCTATACCTGTTACCTGTATTCTGTTATTTGCCCTTTGAGTTGAGATGCCACTGTTACCACGCACTGCCCTGTTCCTCCCATCTCTCCCACCAAAGAGTGAACAGGAAGAACAAGCTAGAGACCAGGAGAGGTGGAGGCACCGGCCCAGCGCCATCACATCGCTGATTAGTACTGTCATCCTGGACAAGGAGAGAACAGTACATGGTCACACGCTCAGTTAGACCTACCCAATCTGAAGCCCATAAAATAAAGAGGAAGCGAATATACCCAAGCCTCCCATGGTTCCGTGGCTATTATCACACCTGAAATTTAGCCCTGAGCTTCTTTGGCAGCAGTGGCAAAAATCCCAACAGACAATAGTAACTGATGCTACCTAATGTAAGAAAACAGTCAGCAGGATGAAAAGACAAGTGGTTTACTGTTCTGCCCCAGCCAGCCAATTGATTTGCTAGATTAAAAACAAATAATAATAGATGCTTTGTGTTGGCGCCACCCTGTGGAGAAGGGCTGGGTAGCTGGGTCCTGGTGAGGATTTAAGCCAGAACTGTATTTTTAGAGCATGTCTTGTGTCTGTCAGTGTGTACAACTTGCTTGTTGTGTCTGCACAGTGGTTTTCAGGAGCATCTGTGATGCGACCACTGCTCAAAGTCAAGGCCACAGGGGTCTTTTTGGGGTGGTCACACACATGGGTTATTAATGTACATAAAAATGGAATTTAGGATATCTAGAGGAGTGAATGGACTTCTGGAGACCGTCTTTTTTTTTTTTTTTTTTTGAGACAGGGTCTCGCTTTATAGTTCAGGCTGGCCCTGAGCTCACTATGTAGCCCAGGCAAGCCTGGAACTTGGCAATCCTCCTGTCTCTGCCTCCCGAGTGCTGGGATGACAGGCGTGAGCCACCACGCCCGGCATTGTGGTATGTGGTATTGACAGCTGGTGGGCGTGAGTCTCCATGCCCAGCATTGTATGTGGTTACTGGGATCGAACTCAGGACCTTACACTTGCTAGGCAGGTGCCAGAACCACTGAGCTAAATCTCTGGCCTGAGACGGTCTTTTCTTAACCAAGTGTTCATAACACTGAACCGGGGAGGTGCTTAGGTAAGACCCGAGGTTCACAGAACATGTACACAGAATTCCTCTTCCAAACCCTGGTTCCCAGAAGTGATTCTCCAGGTGAGGTGTTCGGCCTTCTCCCAGGTCCCTCCTCTCTGCCCGGGTCCATGGTAACTGTTCCCTGACACCCCCGCTTCCCGTAAGCCTGGAGCCTCCCTGAGGACAGACTGAGCTTTATTCCAGCACCGGTGCAGTGGTGCACGGAGAGTGTCAGACAAGCGAACAGCAAAGCCCAGCTGCTGCCCAGGATTCTCTGCTGTACTTCAGCACCGTCACTTCCCTTGCTGTGTCTCTGCAGATGGACACCAGCTTCTGGCCAGCGTCCAAGGGGCAGTGGGGACTCCCACCCAGCTGCATCTCAGCGTGGCCTTAGCCGGGAGAGACCCTGTCTCCCTGACTCCTTCTCTGTATGAAATAGAAAGCACACAGCTCCTAGCTAGATGCAAAGGACAAGTTGCTTTTACTCCCCCTCTTCCAAACCGTGGCCAACAGGACGCAGCCCGGGGAAGATCCAAAGCTGGCTCTCCCAGTGCTTCCCCGTGGGCAGCTGTGCGGGGTGGCCCCCTCCCTGGGGGCTCAGGCGCAGCACACCCGTGCACCCTGCGGACAGACGCTGCTGTCCTCCCGTCTGCGAGGAGAGCGAGGAGGCCCTGCTGCCCGAGTCCATCCGTCTCAGAGCCCCTTCCAGACCCTGTTCTGTGGCCGTAGCTCTGCTCCCTCCGCCGCTGGCCCATGGGGCTCAAGCAGCAGCTGACAGGCTGGCCTGGGGTCCCGGCTGGAGGTCTGGGGTGGTGTCCTGCTCATCAGGGCTGGGCACGTGACCGTGGTGCTGTGTTCTGAGAGCAAGTGCTCTGGGATGGCCTCTTTACCCAGCAAAACGGTAATGCCCTGGTAAGGCATGTCCCTCCGCAGGGAAAAACATTTTAATATTCACAAAGAACGACCTGATTCGGTTTCAGTGATGCATACAGATTAACTCAGTCTGCACCGTAACGTGACAGGGCAGGTAGGACCGTCGCTCACACTGGAGCCGTACAGGCAGGGGCACAGGACATCAAGTCTCAGCCCAAGGGAGCAGAGGCCGGGCTTCGAACCCTAGGAGCCTGGCTCAGAGTCCACCGCGCTCTTGTCTCCGGCTGCGCCGGGAGCCACGGCCCCGACGAGGCCGCCGCGCCTCACGCCCCTCTGCTCTCCCTTAGATGAGCATGCTGATGCGCCTGCAGGAAGCCGCCAACTACTCCAGCCCCCAGAGCTACGACAGCGACTCCAACAGTAACAGCCACCACGACGACATCCTGGACTCGTCCCTGGAGTCCACTCTGTGACGGAGGCCCGGCCGTGGGCCCCCCCGCCCCTTCCCACCCCTCGTGCACGTCGCCTGAAGATGACTCCGTGGGCCAGCCCGGCTGCTCGCAGCCTCCCAGCCGCGGGAGCTCGAGTCCCTGCGTCCAGCATCGGCCGCCCGGGGCCGCTCCCCTCCACGCGGGGGCCGCGCTGTCTTCTGTTGACTTTCATCCTGGTTTTGCCGCGTTGCTGTGACCTCCCTAAAGACACTGACGATACTTCTCTCGGGAAAGGAGCAGCACACTGAAGTGAGATGGAACTAGTTGAAAAAAGAACCCACTGGATGCCCTGAAACCAAACCGCATCCTGCCAGGAGCCGCAGGAGACGGAAGCGCGGCTGGTGATGCTGGCGGCAGGGCTCCGGGCAGCCGCCGCCGCGCCCCACCTCCCGGCCCGGCCCGTCCCACCTGGTGCTCGCGGGACAGTGTCCGCGCATGCGCTGCCGAGCGCAGGCCCCGGGAAAGCTGAGAAGGAAACGCCTCCAAACGGCGCTCTCCTTCCCTGAGAGGATTTCACCCGTTCCCCCATTCAGTCCCCCGTCTCGGGTCCCTCAGGCCCCCGAGGACCCGTGAGAGTGAGTGACCGAGAGGGAGTCCGAGTGTGAGTGCGCGGTGGGGCCGTCGTGGCAGAACAGCACGCGTCTGTTTCTCTTTTCTTGTCTCAGTGAATCAGGTTGGTTTGTATTTTGCTTTTCTGCAAGCACTGTGTATATGGAGACTTGTTCTGCTTTGGGGAGCTGATGACCTTGGCAGAACGAGGGTGAGTTTCTCCCTTTCTGGCACATTTGATTTTGAAGGTATTTCTCCTTTCGCTCTTAGTTGATCCTTGGGTGCAAGTCAGAGCTGCAGGAGTGGAGTTTGGTCGGTCCTGCTCCGTTTTGGTTTTGAGTTGTCCATCTTCACTGTTCTCCACACTCGCCGCCCCCCGCCGGGCTGGGCAGCCACGCCCTCCTCACGTGGGTGACCCCGGATTGGCCTGTCCTTCTCCTCTTTGAGGGTCGAGATCACACTTGGGGCGCCCCGGCCCCGGCTTCAGGTTGGGTGGTGAGGTCACCTCGCAGACCTCTTGCACTTTCCTCACAGCCAACGTGGCCAGCCCAGCGGGGCCGGGGCAGCTGCCACTGCGGAAGCCCAGCCCTGCCCCGTCCAGCTGAGCCTTGCCTGACCTCTTTGGTGCTGCCCTTCCCAAAGCGATGCCTTACTGGGTTTGTACTGACCGTGTTCCTTCCCATGAGTGTTGTGCCTGCCTGATGTTTCTGTTTTGTTTTTCCCCATCAAAACGAACAGGGCTAAGCGATCATCCATCCCTTGGGGGAACTCCTCAAGTTGCTGTGACTTCTCATCCAGGACTCATTTGTGTGGATGCATGACCATGGGAAAATGAAAGAGGAAAAAAAAATGTCTTAGGTTCTTGTCATCTCCAGCTGCAGCCTGTTGGGGACAGTGACCTTTGTCACCAGCCCAGGGCTTTTGGCCGGGTCTTCAGCCCACTGGGGTTTTCTTCGCTGAATGTGGCACATCTCTGAGTTCTTTGTTTCTGCTTTAGAAAGAGAATCCTCATTGGCCCCCAGTGAGGCTGATTTTATTAACGGTCAGGGTTTTATCCCAATTCTGTCTTTCCGTCTCTGAAGGTTTGTGTTTTGGTATTTTTCCTCATCCTTGAGAGCTTGACCGGAACTGCTCGGTGTTCCTTGGAATAACACCGCTGTCTTCCTCTTCAAAAAGACCCGGTGAATGTGTTCCTGTACTGGTGACCAGGAAGCCTTTCCATACTGTCCCTGCTTACATCTCGGTCAACTCAGACTCTGCTCGGCCTTTGTGGATCACCTGGGTGTGAGTGTGTCTTGTTCTGTTTTGTTTTTAATAAAGATTTTAAACCATATATTTAGCCTGTCACCGGGAGCCAAACCGGAGGCTTCTGGCAAGCCTGCCGGGTGGCCATTCTCAGACAACGCATCTCGCAGCGAGGACCTTACACGCTCGTACTGTGAATTGGGAGGAAAGGAAGCTGATGTCCTCCTGGGCAGTTTTCCCAGTCGCCTTGCGAGTAGACACCTGCCATTGTTATCTGAAACTTTGGGGTTTCTTTTTTCCACGACACCCTCTCTTCTCTTTACTGCCTCAGCCCGTCTTCCCTCCCGCTGGGTCCAGACTCAGAACTAAGACCTACGTTCCTGGTGCTGCCTGTTGGGAAAACAGTGATGCCGAGTAGTGGCCCTTGTGTGACTTCACAACTCAGTGTCCTTCCTAAAGTTTCGGGAAGCAGGGTTGTCTAATATGCCTAGTTCTTATTTTGGTCATATTTTTGCTTTTGTGTCACTCGCCTTTGACAAAGTGACTTTGTACTCGTTTAGGGCTCTGTCTGAAATGCTTCCATTTTGCCTTTTTCTACTGTTAGGCTCATTTTGAATTGTCTGAAATTCTATGCAATGTGGAAGTCGAGTCACTGACGGAAGCCAAAAGTTTTCCTCCCAGGCTGCCAAGAACTATACGGGCTAGCCGTAAATGAGACGGGAATGACTTTTAATTTAAGGTTGGGGGTGGAGTGGGGTAGGACGAGGAACAAGTCTTGCCTAGACCATTGTCATATCTTGGGGACATTTTTTACTTTCGTGTTTGATGGTTAAACTTCCAAATTCTGTGTATTCAAATTTGATTGTGGAAAATCTATTGCAAAAGGAAAAACAATCCCGTTTCATGGATATTAAGTGGAAGTTTTGCTGTTTTGACCTAATTGTTTCCAGTGGAGCAGTTTATGAAATATGTTCTATAAGATGTACATTTTTTCATTGTAACATAGAAATTGTAAATAACTGATTAAAGTGCTGCATTTTGATGAATTTTTTCTAGCCATTTTTAAAGAGAAAACTAGGAATTGAGTATTTTGTGTACGGGATGTTTCCATCCGCCTCCCGCCTTCCTTCCCTATTTAATTTTCATTTGTCATGAGGTTTTTGGATTTGCCAGTGGTCTGCTGGAGACCGTGCCCCACGTCATAGAGAATAAAGCTGATGATTGTACCAGTCTTAAATTATTCATGATTCAATAAAATCGATGCTTATTTATTCAAATGAGTGGTTCGGCTGGTCTGTGCTGGAGCGGAACCCACTAGCGGCTCAAGCTTCCTGCCCAGAGGAAGTCGCTGTCGTCTGGAGACAGGAACCGCAGGGCCCGCGCAGACCTCCTCCGGCCAGTGTGTCCGCCACCACCATCCCGCCTCTTCTCAGTTTCCCTTCAGAGTGAACACAGCGCACGGGAGCTCATCAGCAGTGCAGAGCTCAGAGCCTGCCGACTCCCTGCATCAGGGACACCTTGCGGAATCACAGGCGCCGATTCAGTAGGTGCAGGTGGTCCTCAAGATTCTTGGTTGGCTGCTTTTTCCTCCCCCGGCTGGATCTTGTGCTTCCACAGGAGGCACAACACCGCCGAGCCAAATCTCCGGCCCTCTCAGTTGTTTTTGTTTCTCCATTCAAAATTAGTTTCACTTATTTATGGGCTATCGCATGCTACTTCAATACATGTGCAAAATGTATAGTTGCCAAACCAGGATAACTCCCTTTTCCATTTTCTTACACATTGACCATTTCTTTGTGTTGGGAACCTTCAGACTCTCTTGTAGATCTTTGTAAAAGAAATACTCAGCTATAAACTGTAGTCACTCTACTTTGTTTTATACCTCTAGTGTTAACTGCAGTGTGGCGCTGTGTCTCACAGTGACGAAGAATGAAACCGTGGACAGAGGAGGCAAGGTTAAAGGTAATTTATGTAAAAGATATAAAGGTAAGAATGTAAAATATAAAGGCAAAGAGGTAAAGCTCCCACTGCTGGGAGGAGGTTCTGAGTAGGTTCTGAGTAGAAGGTTCTTTGCCTGGGATGTTTTAATGGGTTTAGAAGGGAGCTTTGGCTATTGGGTAAGCAATATAATCTCTGGCCCATAGGGAACTGCATACTTTTAGGGTCCAGTCTATGAAGTGTTCACGTGGTGCCCTTGAGCCAATGGCCCGTGTGATCCTGCTCTGGGGAGGTCTGGGGAACTAAATACAACTGGCATACATTTTATAATCCCTGGAGGAGGGGCTGGAGATTTAGCTCAGTAGTTCTGGCACCTGCCTGTCAAGCACAAGGTCCCTGGTTCGATCCCTGGTAACCACATACAACAATACTGGTCATGGTGACTCACGCCCACCAGCAATCAGTACCACATACCACAGTACCAGGCGTGGTGGCTCACATCTGTAATCCCAGCATTTGGGTGGCAGAGACAGGAGGATTGCTGAGTTCGAGGCTTTCCTGGGCTACATACTGAGTTCAGGGCCAGCCTGGACTACAAAGCGAGACCCTGTCTCAAAAAAGATCCCTGGAGGATTGTGACTCAGCAGAGTCACCTTTGGGGCTATTGTCCTTACTGCCTAAAAGAACCCTAACTCCTGTCTCACTGGTTCCTGGTACATTAAGTACTTACGCTTCCTGTCTATTTGGATGTCCCTCCATCCATTCTCTGATCTCCCTCTATCTATTCTCCCCAGTACTCTTCCGACCCTCTAGGGATCAGTGTTCTACTCTCTTCAGCCTTGATACCAACTTTTAAAACTTTACATATGAATAAGAATATGCAATCTTTGCTTCTCTGTGCCTGGCTTACAGGTTTCATTTAAAATCCTCCCCTCAGACACCACAAGTGAGAGAGTTGCATTCTTCTTTGATGCTTATAAAATTATGTCTTCATCTGTGCATCTTCCACGGGCATCCTGGTTGGCTCCATGGCATGCATGGCTGTCACATACCTGGCAATGCAGGCGTCTCTTGATGTAGTGAGTTCATTTTCTTGAGATACATACCAAGAATGGTGGGATTGCTGGGTCATATGGTAGTTCTATTTTTAAATGTTTAAAGTACCCTATATACGGTTTTCCAGAATACTGGCACTAATTTACTTTTCTACCAACAGTGTATAAGAGATACCCTTTCTCGCATCCTTGCCAGCATCTGCTGCTTTTCATCACTTTGATGATAGCCATTCTACATGGGTGAGGTTGATACAGGGGAGCAAATGTAACTCCCAACATGCTAGATATCTGAAACATGAGTTCGTGTTCTCTAAAATCAAAGAATGAATTATAGGAACAGCAGAGGTTAAGAGTAGGAAAAGTTGGGGCCGAGGATTTACCTCAGTGGTTCAGGCATCTGCCCGGCAAGCACAAGGTCCCAGATTCAATCCCCGGTATCACATATCACAATGCTGGGCATAGTGGTTTACGCCTCTAATCCCAGCACTTGGAAGGCAGAGGCAGGAGGATTGCTGTGAGTTCGAGGCTTGCCTAAGCTACATAGTGAGTTCAGGAACAGCTTGAACTACAAAGCGAAAACCTATCTCAAAAATAAACAAACAAACAAACAAATGTAGGAAAAATGTATTGAGAAAGAAAGCTTCTGCCTGAGAGGAACAGAATGGGGAACCCCAAAGTGGGTGATCCCCTCACCTCACTTCCCAGGAGATTTTTGTTTTGTTTTATTGTGATATAGGGACATTGTATATACATACCATGATCACACTCAACATTGAGAATTTGTACCAGTATATGATGACTTAATTCTTATTTTTTCCCATTCCCCAACCCACCCTACAACCCTTGACCTGCATATACCTAAGCTTTTAATCCCCTTTTTTTCTTCACAATTTTTCTTTCCCTTCATTATTTACCCCTACCCCTCATTTCCCTTAGAATATTTTCTATTTTACAATGTCTATCATACATTCTAGAACTCATTTACATTTTCAGTTTCTCATAGAGAAAATATAGAGTATTTACACATCTGTGACCTATTTATTTCACTTATGAGACTGTCCTCAAGGTACGTCCATTTGCGTATGAATGATTCAAACTCGTCGGTCTTTATGGCAGAGTAATATTCCATTTTATTAAAAAGCCCACATCTTCTTTATCCAGTCTCCAGTTGATGGGCATTTGGGTTGTTTCCAAGATTTAGTTATCACAAACTGAGCTGCTATAAACATTGGTGCATAATGCCACAGAGTGAGAGAGAATTCCACACTGGGATACAGAGCAGAAATTAAAAGTTGGGAATTTATTCAAGTGCATGGACTGCATTTCCTAGCGAAGTGAAGTGCTGTATTGAAATCACAATGGTCTTATATAGAAGAGTTTAGGGCAGGAATTGGGTAAAAGGTCAAGGGTGGGACATCAGAGCAGCTGCAGGACACAACAGGTCTTAAAATTATCTCTACATCTTTATTTGATTTGGGGAAGCACAAGCAAGGTCATATAGAGGCAGTTTGTAGGTAGTTAGGTAAAAGGTCACATTCCTAAGGCTTTGTTTCCCCAGTGCCAGGGTATAACAACATGGAATAACTCTGGTTATGTGAGTCTTACAGAGTGCACATATGTTGCTGTGATATGAATCTTTTAATTCTTTCGTGTGTTTCCCTAGCAAGGGAAGAAGAGGGTCAAAAGGGGCCTCTAATCCATATAGATTCAATGCAATCCCAATTGAAATCCCAGCAACATATTTCACAGATCTTGAGAAAATAGTCCAAAAATTCATCTGGAACCACAAAAGTCCTAGAATAGCAAAAGCAATTCTAGGTAACAAGGACATGGCAGGGAGTATCACAATCCCCAACATGAAACTATACTACAAAGCCACTGTGATAAAAACTGCATGGTACTGGCAAAGTAACAGACCCGAGGACCAGTGAAATAGATTAAAAGATGCCAAAACAACTCCAGATACACCAATGCCACCTCATCTTTGATAAAGGAGCCAAATATCCTCAGTGGAGGGAAGACAGCCTCTTTAACAAATGGTGCTGGAAAAACTGGGTTTTAACCTGCCAAAGGCTAAAGCTAGATCTATCTCATTCACTGTGTGCTAAACTAAAATCAAAGTGGATCAGAGACCTAAATATTAAAACAGAAACACTAAGCCTACCGGAAAACAGGTTAGGTAAAACTCTTGGAGACATTGGCTTAAGGAAAAACTTTATGAACAAAAACTCTATAGTACATGAACTAGCAGAAGGAATCAACAAATGGGATCTCATCCTATCAAAAAGCTTCTGCACAGCAAAAGAAACCACCAGCAGAACAAAACAACTAACAATATGGGAAAAAATTTTTTACTAGCTGTTCCTCACATAAAGGGCTGTCTAGAATATATAAAGAGCCTTTAAAAATTAAACCCCCTTCAAATTTAGAGGCCCAGTTCAAAAATGGGCATGTGAATTGAGCAGACACTTTTCAGAGGAAGAAGTAAAAGCAGCTAAGAGGCACATAAAGAAATGCTCAACATCATTGGTCATTCGAGAGATACAGATGAAAACAGTTCAGAGATTTCATCTCGGTCCACAAAGAATGGCTGCTGTCTCAAAATTAGCCGGCAACAAATGCTGGCGAGGCTATGGGGAAAAAGGAACCCTTTGCCATTGTTCGTGGGATTGTAGACTGATGCAACCATTATGGAGATCAGTGAGGAGGTTCCCCAGGAGGTTTTTATGGAAAAAAGCTACGAGGAAAGGCAGGTTCAAAGTGGGACAAAACTACAGTCAACCACTAAGATTTCGACAATTATAGCCACTTAGGTAATATGAATTAAATGGGATCCAATGGGAAAGCAAGTAACATAGCAAGCTGCCTAACTAGCTTACTACCTACAAGATGGCATCTTGTTTTCTAAGGAGCTCCTAGGAGATGCCAGTGCTGCACTCCCTGGACCACAGTGTGAGTAGCAACAGTTTCCATCTGGCCCTTGAGTTGAGCCCTTAGCATTAAAGATTGTTTTAATGTATCAGATACTTACTGACTGTCAGATGCTTTCTCATGTAACTGCATAACGCAGTCTGCAAAATGACCACGGGGAGATGGTCTTACTCTCTCCCATTTTACAGGCGATAAAAACAGGCTCAGAGTAAACAACTTGCCAAGGAACCTATAGCTAAGAGGGGAGAGAGTTGGGAGTTCCAGCCCCATCTTCCAGGGTCCCCTTGATCTTGGAGGCCTCATTCCATGCTGCGCCTACATCCAGAGCCGACAACGGGCAGCGGGAGATGGCGCCACCTCTTAGCATTCACTCTAAGAGCAACAACAGAACTCGAAAGGCTTAAAGTGAGTCCCCTGGGTTCACAGTGAGATGGATTCCGCGCCACTGGCTCAACGCTGATGACGTGAAATGCTTAACCCATGGAGTGCAGTGATGACCCAGCCAGGGGGGAGATAGGGAATCCAGATGTTTAGCATAAGCAAATTTTAACGCCAAACAGGCCTGGTTTTGCAGCTGTTGATTTCCAAGATTTTCCATGTCATATTCTACACCATTGCTACATGATATATTTTGATGTATCTGAGGGGAGGGGACCGGTATACATAAAGGGCTTAGTGGCCCAGGATGACTTTAAAGAAATGACAAAGAAGGGTTTAAGAACTTAGTGGTCCCAGAGTTTGTACCGTAAGTTTTACTTTGTAATCACAGCATCTCCAAGAAATATATTATTTCCATTTTATGAGTGAAACAAATGGTAAATTACAGTAAAGTCATGATAAATAACATACAGTAGAAGTGGAATTCTCTGATTTTAAAATGCACACTTTCTGCTGTACTGTGCTGTACCCCACCAGGTTTCCTAGTGAGGGTAGGATTATAGATCCTGTGTGTCTTTGTGATTTGTTGCTGTGTTAACAAATTTCCCCAAAGCAACAGATTAAAATAACATTTTCTCACACTTCTGTGGATCAAGGCTCCAGTTGCATTTGGTGGGTATTTTGTCTACCTCTGGGCTTTTTGCAAGGCAATGATCAACATGTCTTAAATATTTACAAGGGAGACTGAAAAGGAATAAACATTAAAAAACATCTTATTTTGGATTAAGAGGTAAAGATTCCTCCTCTTACCTTTTTTTTTTTTTTTTTTTTGAGACAGGGTCTCACTTTCTAGTTCACTGGCCCTGAGCTCACTAGTTGCTCAGGCAAGCCTCCAACTCAGCAATCCTCCTGCCTCTGCCTCCCGAGTGCTGGGATTACAGGCATGAGCCACCACACCCAGCACTGTGGTATGTGGTACTGATTGCCGGTGGGGGTGAGTCACCATGCCCTGTATTGTGGTATGTGGGTTACTGGGTATCAAACCAAGGACCTTGCGCTTGCTAGGCAGGTACTGGAACCACTGAGCTAAATCTCCAGCCCCTCCTACTTTTAACATCATGATAAAGGTCAACTCAGAGAAACAAGAAGAATTAGGAAACTGAAAAAGAAGAAGTTAGACTCCATTTACACGTAACATTACAGTATATTTCCTGATAATTCAATAAAATTCACAGATGAATCATTAAAAATAAGTACATTTAATAAGTTTTCAAAAGCAGCACACCAAATCAGTTGAACATCTGAATGCAACAAAAATGGTAAGGAAATTGGAAATACCAATCTAAGGACAAACCTATCAAATACTTAGGCATAAATGTGATATAAGATGTGAGAGACCTCTACAAAGACATCTATAAAACATGCTTCAAGAAATTAGCAAAACCCCAAGTAAATGGAGGAAGATATTGTTTACAGATTTTAAAACTTACAGACCAGGGATTTAGCTCAGTGGTTCCAGCATCTGCCTTGCAAGCACAAGGTCCCTAGTTTGATCCCCAGTAACCACATACCATGATCCCCGGGCATGATGGCTCACACTTGTAATCCCAGCACTTGGGAGGCAGAAGCAGGAGGACTGCTGCAAGTTTGAGGCTGGCCCAGGCTATATAGTGAGTTCAGGGCCAGCCTGAGCTACAAAGGGAGATCCTGTCTCAAAAAAAACCAAACCAAAACAAACAAACAAAAAAAAACTTATAAAGATGCCAGTTGCTCCATGATAGAGTATGTTTTGGATACAGTGAAAAACCCAACATAGTTTGTGAAGTTGGCAAAATGATTGTAAAATTTATAGGGAAAATGCAAAAGTTAAAGCTGAGAAGAACATGAAGACTGTCTACCACACAGCAAGACTAGTTCTGCTTGTAGTTAATGTGGTGCAAAATTTGACAAATAATTCAAAAGAACTGCTATGAAGTTGGTGGTCAGACTCTCCTCTTACAGGCTCTGCAAAGCTCCCAGCGTGGGAAACACCTTCACTGTTGGAGAACTGCCCTTTAGGAAACAGGATAAACTGCTAACGGTGGGCATTTGCAGTACACAGGCCCGGTAAACAGAACTTTCTGGAATGGAGATCTGGTGCCCCCTGTGGCCGAACAATGAAGTGTGGCTTGGCAGAGTGGAGGTCAAAAGAAAGAAAAGGAGAGTATCAATTCTGGCCTCAGAGTCTGGTGTAGCTAGCAATGGAGATACATAGCTTTTTCTACTAACGCGCTCATTTTGAATATTTTTTAAAAAAGATTATAACCCCAAAGACTCAGCTTCAGGTGGACTTGAGCAGGAAGCTTGAGGGCTGAGGGTGGAAGGATGAACCGACCTTGTTGGTTCTTACCTCTGCCTGATTTCTCTGGAGCCTACCATGGACACCCTCCGGCCCACTGGCAGCTGCAGGTACCTGTGTCTCTACTTCTCTACCTGGAACTTTTCTCAGTGCTATAGAGGCTTCTCCAACTCAAGTCCAGTGCAGTCCAGGGGGTGTGAAGATTTAGTGTTCCAGGAAATAACTTGGGGCCAAATTCCTCATCCTTCTGAGGGGCAAATATGAGGCACATCTCAATGTTCTTGTGACAATCTCCAATAATCACGAGCCCAGTTGCCCAGAGTGAAAATTAGAGGAACATTACTGGTTTCTCTCCCTTCCTGGGCACGTTTTGCCTCCTGTGATTGATCAGCTCCATGTCAGGAACATCATGGTGCGAAGGTTATGGTGAAACAAATTTACTCAATTCATGGTGGCCAGGAAGCAGAGGAGGAAAGACGCAGGAAGGGACCAGACATAGAGCCTCAAAGCCACGCCTCCTTGATCCACCTACCCAGTTTCACATAGATGTGAGACCACAAATCCCTGGGTAGATTCCAACATCAATCAAGTCAACGCTGCCCCGCCCCCCCAGGATTCTACCCAGAGCCTCAGACCGAGCCCAGCTCTGCTGACATCTGGACCACAGCCCTGTGGCCTTATGTTTTCAGTCACCCAATTATTAGTGCTTTGTCGTGGCAGCCCTTGGAAGCTACTGTAGTTACACTCCCAACAGAAAGGTATACTCCAAGAAACATGTACACAAGTGTTCACAGCAGCCGGGACAGTCTACACATCCCCTGACAGAACTGTGGTGTGTCCCTGTCGCATAGCAGTGAAAATGTTTGTGGGTGGGGACGGAGTTCCTGCTGCGTGGAAGCAGCCAGACGCCAAGGGCTCCCAGTGTGAGTCTGGGTGTGGGTTCGCGTGAGGCTTCGGAAGGGCGTGTGCAAGGCTGGAGAGCAGGGAAGAAAAGCCACGGGGGAGAGGCAGGAGGAGGGGGCTGAAAAGAACGCTGGCTGCTGTCGGGGGTCCTGTTTGTTCACTCCGGTGCCACGGGCTGAATATTTTGCCTCCTGCCACAGTTCACACGCTGAAACGTGACCCCTGGGGTGGCAGTCGCAGGAGGTGGGGCCCCCGAGGCGTTTCAGCCGCGAGCCTCGCGCCCTCCCGAGTGGGACTGGGGACTTTATCAAAGAGACCCCAGAGAGCCCGCCGGCCCCTCCCCCCACGGGAGAGGACGCAGAGGGACGGGAGCACGGAGGGAGGCAGAGAGTGCTCCCACACCCCGGGTCTGCCCTTGTGCTTTTCCCTTGGACACCCCGGCCTCCAGAACCGTTTATAAGCCTTTCTAGCGCCTATAATCCCGGCCATGGGGAGGCTGAGGAGAGCTGAGACTGAGAGATACTCCCCGGGTTCAACTCCCGTTGCCGATACATGAACAGCGAGCCGCCGGTTTGCGGGGTTGTGTCCGCACAGCCGGGCTGAGCCCACAGCACCGGCTTCGCGTAGACCACTGAGCTGTACGTTATGTTTCAAATGAAGACTTTTACACAGGAGGTGCCAGGGCAGGACCAGGCTGACCCGGTGGACGCCAAGCGCGCGCAGCACAGTGCGAGCGCACAGGCCGAGGTGTGTCCCCCACCCGTCATCTACGACCCTCGGCCCGTGTGAGCTCAGACAAGTTCATGTCACCGCCTTAAACTCAGAGCCTCTGGAGGAGGGCGGGGCTGCCCGCACCTGCCAGGGAGGACGGGGAGCCCGGGTCCCTGGTGTGCCGGCCCCGTGGCCGCCGCCTCCGCCTCCTCCTCCCCCTCCTCCCCCTCCCCTCCCCTCCCCTCCCCTCCCCC
>PVIC010032708.1:0-20551 GCA_004025085.1 Thryonomys swinderianus | reverse complement strand
CTTATTATCATCATCTCTCTCCATCATTCCACTCTGTCCTTGAACAAGCCAGATGTGCTTAGCTTTAGCAATACGTTTAGCAATAGGTTAGGTTTTCGCAATTTTTCTCTGTCTAGAATTTTTTTCTCCTAAATGGCTTAAAGTAAGTAGTTTGCTCAGTTTGCTGTTTGCTCAAAGTAGTTTTTCAACATTTACCTTCTCAATTCAGACTACTCAGTTTATTTACCTTTCTTTTTTCCACAGAATTTATTATCTTCTAACACGTGTTCTTATTCACTGTGTTTATGTTATGTTTTTTTGATGATTAAGTGGCCATATATTTCCGACTATTTTGGGTATCCTACTCTGCTCTGCTGATCTAAAAGTCCATGTTAATGCCTGTACCACACTGTTTTGATTGCTGGAATTTTATAGTAAGCTTTGAAACATAGTCCCCTAATTTTGTTCATTCTTACTTTTAAAATCTTAAATTCTTTGGCTTTTTGAAGTTCTTTTTATTTTGTATTAATTTTATAAATTTATAAAAACTAGCCCATGAGAATTCTATTGGGGTTGCATTTTATGTATATATTAATTTAGAGAGAATGAGATCTTACTATATTTAGGTCTTTAAAAATTTTTTCTGAGCAATATATTATGGTTTTCGGTATAGAGACCTTGTATGTCTTTCATTAAATTTATTCCTAAGTATTTTATATTTTTGACATTTGTAAGTAAAATTTTAACAATTTTTTCAATTGTTATTAATACTGTAAGAATACAATTTGTGTATATATTAACTTGTATTGTTTTAGTAGTTTTACAGATTCTTTTGAGATTTATATTTATATCATTTGTGAAAACAGTTAATTTTTTTCTAAACTTTATTTCCTCTCCCTCCACTTTGCCCTCTTCCAGTGGTCAGAACTAATAACACATCACTGAATCATAATTCTTTTTTTTTTTTTTTTTGGCGGTACCAGAGATTGAACTTGGGCTCTTGTGTGTCCAATGTTGACGCAGTACCACTTGAGCTAAATCCCCAGCCATGACACATCATTGAATAAAAGAGATGAAAGTAGATACATTGCCACTGATGGAGCAATAACAGGATTCCCTTCTTTTAAAAAGCTGAATAGTAGGGCTGGAGATTTAGCTCAGTGGTTCTGGTGCCTGCCTCACAAGTGCAAGGTCCTGAGTTCGATCCCGATAACCACATAAAATGCTGGGCATGGTGACTCATGCCCACCAGCAATCAGTACCACATACCACAGTGCTGGGCATGGTGGCTCACGCCTGTAGTTCAACCTGAACTACAAAGCGAGACCTTGTCTCAAAAAAAAAAAAAAAAGCTGAATAGTAGTATTACATTGTGTGTGTATGTGTATCTCACAGCCTTTTTAGCCATTTGTTGACAGTTTGTTTTTATATCTTGGCTACTATGAATATTGCTGCAGTGAACTTGGGAGTGCAATGCCTTTACAAGATGGTGGTTTAGTTTCCTTTGCTTATATGGCCAGAAAAGTGATTGCTAGTTTGCATGATAGTTTTATTTTTAATGTTTAGAAACTTCTGCACTGTTGTTTTTTGAGACAGGGTTTCACTTTGTAGGTCAGCCTGGCCTTGAACTCACTATGTTCAGGGTAGCCCAGGCTAATCTCAAATTCATAGCAGTGCTCCTGTTTCTGCCTTCCGACTGCTGGGATTATAGGCATGCACCACCATGCCTGGCTATTTATGCAGTTTTCCCTGTCTTTTCAGTTTCTTTGTTTTATTTTAAAATTAGGTGTATGTTTTCTTTGGTATTAAGTTGTATGAACTCTAAATTTTAAGTATTAGCCCATTATTAGATATATAGTTTATAGATACTTTCCTTGTCTGTAAATTGCCCTTTCATTTTGGTGTTTCTTTTGCTGTACAGAAACTTCTCTGATTCTTTGTTATGCTTTTGTAACCCAAGATTTTGATGTGATAGCCAAAAGGTCATTGCCGAAGCCAATAACAAAGATCTTTCCTGTGTTTTCTTTTAGTAGGTTTTTTGTTTCAGTTCTTCTCTTAGGTCTTTTATCTGTTTGGAATTGATTTTTGTGTCGAGGGTAGTTACAGTTTCATTCTTTTGTTTAGAAATCCAGTTTTCCCATCACCATTTTTTGAAGAGACTATCTGTGTGTCTTGTTGGTGTTCTTATTGAAAATTAACTGACTGTATGTTCGGATTTATTTCTGGGCTCTGTCTTTTGTTGTGCTGGACTATGTTTATGTTTTTATTCCAGTAACATACTATATTGATTTTATTATTGCTTAATATTTTATATATATCTTCTATTTTCTTGGTTTTATTTACACCTAGGAATTTATTCATTTAAATTCTATTGTGATATAATTGTTTTCATTTCTTTTCAGACTATTCATTACTGGCTATTCCAATTTTGAAAGTACCTAGTTTCCACAAAAACAGTCAAGCCTTCCTCCCTCTCCACAGTATCTCTTTTATAGTGTTTTCCTTCCCTTCCTTTTCCATTCCCTCATTCCCAGAAAAGCATAACATATTCATATATGTGCATTATGAACAGTTCAGAAAATATTAATGTGGAAATTACGACCTCTTGCTTACTAGCAACAGTTGTTAATGTGTCAGTAGATTTATAACTATATGTTTTTATAGTAGATAAGTAAAGTAGGTTGAATAATGGTCCTACTCCCTGGTCTTCTCTTACCTTAAATAGAAATAGTTTTTGCAGATATGCAAGTGTTTTGAAGTGAAGAGATTATCTTACCTTGGAGGATTATCCTGCAGGTGCACCTCGTTTCTTCATGTGTATCCTTGTAAGAGAGTCAGAGATAGATTTGACCCCATGTAGAAGAGAAGGCCATGTTATGATGAGGCAGAGATGTTATGATGTAGCTAGAGAGCCTACAATCACCAGAAGTTGGAAAAGACTGGAAGAGATTGTCCTTTAGAGAGTTTGGAGTGAATATGACCCTGGCTCTGACTGAGTGATTTTGACTTTAATTTGTAATAATTTGTTACAGCAGCCATGAGAAACTAATGAAGATTTTGGTACCTAAGTATGGAGTGCTGCTGTAAGAAATATATAAAAAATATGAAATTAGCTTTGGAATCTGGTAATGGGTGGAGGCTAGAGGAATTTTGAAGTGGATGATCAAAAAGGCTTACAAAGCCTGAAACAGGGTGTTGGTAAAATATAGATATCAAAGGTGCTTCTGGTGAGGGCAGAAGGAAGTGAGAAGCATATTAGAAAAAGGCTACATGGTCTCAGAGAATATATAGATTTTTATAAATGGAATGTTGTAGAAATATACAGTAAAGGCACTGGTGAGATTCTCAGAAGGAAATTAGAAACATGACATTGAAGACTTAACGTTGGAATGGTCACTATTGCATTTGAGCCAGTTGGATACACTGCTTCTCCATTTTGTACAGCAGCCTGAACTGGCAATGATGGGAATATCTGCATCATGGAAATAGGCAGATAATACAAATAAGGGGCTTCCCCACTTCCTCTCACTTTTTCCTTAGAGCTTATTTAGGACTGAAGGTTTTTAAAGACTAACTCCAAATCATAACATGGAATATGAGACTTTGAAATATGTTTTGAAAAAATATTTTGTCTCTAAATATGTTTGGATATTTACATTATAGAAACACTCATTTAAACATTTTTATTAGTACATGTTTGATATGTTTACAATTATCATAGGACTAGGTACATGTACTTAAGCTACTTAGTTCTTTTTATTTCTTTCCCTCCTTTTCCTTACCCATCCCTCCATTTTTAGTTCCCCTTTCCATTTGCAGATCTATCTTCCTGTTTCCTATTGTCTATCCTTCATTTTGCTTTTACATTTATATTTTAGTTGCTCATATGAGAGAAGTTGTACAATATTTAAGCTTATATGTCTGATTTATTTCACTTAACATTATGGTCCCAAAAGGAATCCATTTTCCAACAAATGACTCAAATTTATCTTTCCTTATATCTTTCCTTAATAACTACCAGAATAGGGTTCTATTGTGTATAAATAATCATATTTTATTTATCCATTCATTTGTTGATGTACAGCCTGCATCCAAGATTTAGGTATTATGAGTTGTGCTGCTACAAATATGTATCTACATGCATGTGTCAGGGTACGATTTTTAAAAATTCTTTTGGGAAAATACCTAGTGAGGGAATAGCTAACTTGATTGGAATTTCTTTTTTAAAAAATTGTATAGTTATAGTTTTTATTATTTGTTGAGTTCTTCCTTCAGTGGGGAAGGAGACTGGAAGTATGATCATGGAACAGACAGTGGTTCTACCAGCTGTTGGCTGGTAGTGACTACCAGCTGATAGCTGATAGCTGGTAATAACTACCAGTTAAATAAATGATAGGGCTACCAGCTGATGGCTGATAGCAAAGTTTATTAGAATCACTCAGGCTTATATAGTGTGTATGCAGAAGTGGTGGCTATAATAGCTGGCCTTAGGAAAAGAAGAGGAAGGGTTACCTGAGTACAAGTAAACATCCTAAGTAGAATACAAAGAACATTCTGTGTACCCCTACAGAAAGGGAGGACAATTAGCAGAATATGTAGGGTAGTGTGTCATAATCATCAGGTAGGAACATAGAGGACATCATGAGCTGCACATCTCCACAAGCCACTTTTGGCTAGGGTCCCAGCATTCCTGGGATGAATCATGCAGCAGTCACAAGTCCTCACCTGAGCCTTAACAATTGTTAAACTCTTCCAACCAAGAAAACTAAGATTCATATTGTAAGTTAGGATTATAAAACATAAACCGAAATTTTTCTATCACTGTTAAAGCATTTCTTATCTTTTTAAAGAATGTGCATTTAAGAATGAATCAGTGCTTTACAGAAAATTAAATAATGAAGTTTATGGAAGTATTAATTTTTTGGTACTTTGACAAACTGGAATTTCTGTTTTTAGTTTTGTCAGAAATCTCCATAATGATTTCCATAGAGTTGTATCTGTTTATACTCCCATCAGCCATGTAGAAAGGCAGTTCCCCCACCCCTAGAGCCACCTTGGCATTTATTATCATTTGATTTCTTGAAAATAGACATTCTTTAGTAAGATAGAATCTCAGCTTTTCAATATGAATTTAAATTCCATATGAATTTCATATTCAATATGAAATTCATGACTTTCAATAGAAATTCAGTATGAATTTCTCTGATGACAAAGATGTTGAATCTCTTTTCATGTACTTGTAATTCTGAGAAATGTCTATTCATTTCAGTAGCTCATTTTTTAAATTGACTTATTTTGAGGGATCTGACTTTTTGAGTTCTTTGTATATTCTGAGGAGTAGGAGTAGCTAGCAAAAATTTTTTGTGTGTGGGTTATATCATTCTGTTGGTTATTTCCTTTGCTGTGCAGAAAGTTTTTGATTTGATACAATTTGATGTTATTTCTTGGGCAGTTGCAGTCCTATTTAGAAAATTTTTTCTTGTCATGTCTTCAAAACTATTACCTATTTTGTTATCTAGCAGATTATGTTTCTGTTTTAATAACTTTTAAAATACATTTTGATTTTATTTTGGTACATGGATAGATATGGGTCTAGATTCAGTCTTCTGTATGTATCTAATTAGTTTTCCAAGCACCATTGTTAAAGAGGCTATCTTTCATCCAGTGTATTTTTTTTTTTTTTTGCTTTTTGAGACAGGTTCTCGCTTTGTAGTTCAGGCTGGCCCTCAGCTCACTATGGTGCCCAGGCAAGCCGCCACGAACTCAGCAATCCTCCTGTCCCTGCCTCCCGAGTGCTGGGATTACAGGCATGAGCCACCACGTCTGGCATTGTGATATGCGGTGTTGATTGTTGGTGGGCGTGTCTCCACGCCCAGCATTAAATGTGGTTACCAGGGATCGAACTCAGGACCTTGCGCTTGTGAGGCAGGCGCCAGAACCACTGAGCTAACCCTCCGGCCCCACCAGTGTATGTTTTTGACCCCTTTGTCAAAGATCAGATCATTTAATGTGCCTAGCATTTTTTTGCCTTTTATTCTGTTCCATTGATTCAAATGTTTGTCTTTACATAGAAAGTATGCTGTTTTTAATTACTGTAGCTTTGTAATATAACTTGAAATCCAAAATTAGGTTGCAGCATGTATGTACATTCTAAAATATCTAGTATTTTTGCAGTACAGCATTTAACTTTGTGTAATTCAGCATATCTAAAATTTTATATTCACAGAACTCATTTTTTGTTACTGCCAATTAGTCACTCACTAAATTAGTGATTTACAGAGTTCTCTGAGATTTTGATAGTATTTATTACTTACTCAAAATATATTTTATTTTCAGCCCTTCGAAGATAACCCTGCTGGGGTCAGTTATCTTCACATTCCAGCACACTAAACATCTGTCAATATCGAAGCATAATCTTATGTTCTTTTATACTGTCTTTCTTGTGATGGCAAAGGTAAGAGTTCCAAGTATGCATAAATTAGTATTACAGATCCTGTATAATCTTTCTCCTTTGATAGAATCCTATATATTGAGCCAGTAACAAGAACATTTGTTTTGTATTATTAAAAATAGAAAAAGAAAGATGAATTTGAGGGAGTTTACTTAGTACATATAATGTATGATGTCTTGAAGCATAGCTTTCTGTAATTCCTTATTTGTTTTATGTTGAGGCTAAAACAAAACATTTACAGTAGCCTGTTAGTATATTGGAAGCTAGAAAGTAATGGAAATACTTAAAGCTGATCAGTGAAAAAGATATCTAAAGATAATGTTGCTGCATTTGTAAAAATGAAGAACATAGGATAGGTGTTCTTTGTGTTTCTTTAAGCTGTACAATTTTAAGATTTAATATTAGGATATAGTTATGTTTATTCTTTTCTTTTTGAAGATGGGAGGTAGTATAGTATCAAATTATGAGTTTTAGAGATATACAGCGTTGGATTCAAATTCTACTTTTCTTTACCTGTTTCCTGAGTATGCAGTTCATTTAATGTCATTGTGCTAGTCATCTTTTTGTTACTGGGACAAAATACCTGACTTGCATAGATTAAGAAGAAGGGCTTAGGGCCAGAGATTTAGCTCAGTGGCACCACTCCTACCTTGTAAGCATAGGGCCTGAGCTCAGTCTCTGGTACTGAAAAAAAAAAAAAAAAAAAAAAAAGGGCTTACTTTGACTCATAGTTTCAGAGGGTTCAGTCCATAAGTGGCTCCCAGGCAGAAACATAGTGGTAGGGAATAGTAGAAGTAATCTGCTAACCTTATGGGAGCAAGGGAACAGAATGAGCAAGAAAGAACAGAGAAGAATGAGCTAGGGATCAGATTTAGTCCCCAAGGTCATAGGTCATGACTAACTCAAACACCAGAAATGTCCTTTACTAATCTGAGCCTCTCTCAAACTGATGAAATTGACAAGATTAGTCACTATAGTCTGAATCTCAACTTCCTCATCTTCACTGAATGATTATTTAATTTATTTATTTTTCTTTTTTGAGGATATCAGTACATTTTATATATACATTATGATCACATTCAACATTAGAAATTTTTACCTTTATATGACACATCTTGATTCTCATTTTTTCCCATTTCCCTGCCTTCCTTACAACACCTCCCACTTATATTCATAAGCTTTATTTCCATGTTTTGTTTTTAAAATCATATTTTTTCTTTCGTTTCCCTACTTTATCTTACCTCCTTTCTCTTTACTGTTTGAACATTTTTTTCCGTTTCACAATACCTATCATACATTCTGGACCTCCTTTACACCTTCAGTTTCTCATACTAGAGAAATGATATGGTTCTTATACACCTGTGTCCTATTTATTTCACTTATGAAGATGTCCTCCAGGTACATTCATTTAAGTATAACTGTCTTTAATTTTTGATCATTATGACTAAGTAACACTCCATTTTATAAAACAAAACAAAACAAAACATCTTTTTATCCAGTCTCCATTTGATGGACATTTGGGCTGTTTCTATGATTTGGATATTACAAACTGAACTGCTGTAAACATGGATGCACATATGTTGGTGTGGTATAATGTTTTTAATTTTTTTGTGTATGTACCTCACAGGAAAATAGCAGAGTAAATGGGGCCTCTACTCCTAGGTTTTTTGAGGATTCTCCACACTGATTTCCACAGTGTAACACCAGTCTACAATCCCACCAGTAGTGGAGAAGGTTTTCTCTCCCCACAGCCCTGCTAGCATTTGTGTTGATTGATTTCTTGATAGCAGCCATTCTTTCTGGAGTGAAATGGAATCTCAGTGTTGTTTTCATCTGAATCTCTTGAATGACTAGTGATGTTGAATATTTTTTCATATGTTTCTTTGCTGCCTTTACTATTTCATCTGAAAAATGTCTGTTCATTTCAGATGCCCATATTTGAATTCTGTCTTTAAATTTGGGGGGCTGAATTTAAAAAATTTTTTATATATTTTAGTTTAATCCTTTGAGGAATAGCTAGAAATGATCTTTCCCAAATTTTAGGTTGTCTTTTCACTCTGTTGGTAGTTTCTCTTGCCATGCAAAATTTTTTTAATGAGATGAGGTCTCAGTTGATTCTTTCTGCTAGTTTTCATGCTGTAGAGGTAGTTTTTTTTTTTTTTAGTACTGGGGATCGAACTTGGGCCTTTGTGCATCCAAGGTCAGCATGGTACCACTTGAGCTAAATCCCCAGCTCTCGTGTGGAGGTTTTGTTCATAAAGTTTGTCCCTCCATCAGTGTCTCCAAGAGTTCTACCTACCCTATTTTCCAGCAGGTTTAGTGTTTCTGTTTTTTTTTAATTGAATTCTTTATTGGTATATTTTATATACAGCTTACAATCACATTCAACATTGGGGAATTTGTACCAGTATATGACAGAAGTTAATTCTCATTGTTACCCACATCCCTACCCACCCCACCTTGTATACATCCTATTTCTTTTTCTTTCCAAATTATATTTATTCTTTCCCCTCATTATGTTCTCCCATCACTTTCCCATTGAATATTTCCTATTTTACAAAATCTATCATACATTCTAGAACTCATGTACATCTACAGGTTCTCATACTAGAGAAAAGATATAGTATTTACATATCTGGGATCTATTTGTTTCACTTATTAGTGTATACCCAAAGTGTATCCATTTGCACATAAATGAATGAAACCTGTCATTCTTTATGTCAGAGTAATACTCCATTTTATAAAAAAATCACATCTTTATCCAATCTCCAGTTGTGTTTCTGTTTTAATATTTAGGTCTTTAACCCACTTTGATTTTAGTTTAGTGTGTGGAGAAAGACATAAATCTAGCTTTAATCTTTGGCAGGTTGAAACCCAGTTTTTCCATCGCCATTTCTTAAAGGTTATTTTTCTTTCATCAAGGGCATGTGGCTCCTTTGTTAAAGATTAGGTGACTTAGTATATCGAATTGTTTCTGGATCTTCTAGTCTGTTCCTTGATCTTTGCCAGTATCATGCTATTTTTATCAGTTTCTTTGTAGTGTAATTTAACATTGGGGATTGTGATACCTCCTGCCATGTCCTTGTTGCCTAGAAATTCTCTTGCTATTCTAGGTCTCTTGTGGTTTCAGATGGATTTTTGGATTATTTTCACTAGTTCTTTTAAATATGCCTCTGGAATTTCAATTGGGATTGCACTGAATGTATATAATAGTTTTGGCTGTATGACCATTTTTATAATATTTGTTTTTCCTACCCAGGAATAAGGGATGTTTTTCCATTTTCTGATATCCTCTTTGATCTCCTTTTTTCAGAGTACTGTAGTTTTTTAGAGTAGAGGTCTTTCACCTGTGTCAGATTGATTCCTAGATATTTCTTTTTTTTGTGCAAGGAATTGATTCCCCAATTTCTCAATGAGTCTTTTGTCATATATACAAAGGCAATTGACTTTTGAGTGTTGACCTTGTATCCAGCTACACTACTAAATCTGGTGATTAAGTCTAGCATTCTTATGGTTGAGTTTTTCGGATCTTTTATACAGAGTATTATGTCATCAGCAAATAATGACTGTTTAACTTCTTACTTTCTTTTTTTTTTTGAGACAGGGTCTTGCTTTGTAGTTCAGGCTGGCCCTGAGCTCACTATGGTGCCCAGGCAAGCCGCCGCGAACTCAGCAATCCTCCTGTCTCTGCCTCCTGAGTGCTGGGATTACAGGCATGAGCCACCACGTCTGGCACTGTGGCATGCGGTGTTGATTGTTGGTGGGCGAGTCTCTACGCCCAGCATTAAATGTGGTTACCAGGGATCGAACTCAGGTCCTTGCGCTTGCAAGGCAGGCACTGGAACCACTGAGCTAACCCTCCAGCCTAACTTCTTACTTTCTTATGTTTATTTTATTTCTTTCTCTTGTTTAATTGCTGTAGCTAGTGTTTCCAGAACTGAATTGAACAGGAGTAGTGATAGTGGACCTCCTTGTCTTGTTCCTGATCTTAGCATGAAAGGTTTCATTTTTTGACCATTTAGTATGATACTGGCTGTTGGTTTTGCATAAATAGCTTTTATCACATTAAGAAAAAGACCATCTGTTCCAATTTTCTATAGGGTTTTATTCATGAAAGTGTGTTGGATTTTTTTTTTTTTGAGACAGGGTCTCGCTTTGTAGTTCAGGCTGGCCCTGAGCTCACTCTGTAGCCCAGGCAAGCCTCAAACTCAGCAATCCTCCTGCCTCTGCCTCCCGAGTGCTGGGATTACAGGCGTGAGCCACCACGCCCGGCAAAAGTGTGTTGGATTTTATTGAATGTTTTGCCTGCATCTATTGAGATGATCATACGGTTTTGGCCTTGAGTCTGTTAATATAGTGTATTACATTTATTGATTTATGTATGTTGAACCATCTTTGCATTGCTGGCTGAATCCATCTTGGTCAGGGTGTGTGATCTTCTTGATGGATCCTCTGAATTCTGTTTAGTATCCTATTGAAGATTTTTTCATATGTGTTCTTTGGAAAAATTGATCTGTAGTTCTCCTTTTTGGTTGGATCTTTCTTTGCTTTTGGAATAAAGGTAAGGGTTAATTCCAGTTATAAATTTGGGAGAAATTGCTTCCTTTTTGATTTCATTAGAGTTGGAGAAGTAGTGGAACTAGCTCTTCTCTAAATGTCTTGTAGAAATCAGCAGTAAAGCCATTAGGACCAGGACTTTTCTTTGTTGGCAGGTTTTAAATTATATTTTCAATTTCACAGATTAATATTGGGGTGTTTAGCATTTTTATACCTTCTTCACTCAGTTTTGGAAGTTCATATATGTCTAGGAATCTACCCATATCTTATATGTTTTTCATCTTACTGGAGTACAGATTCTCAAAGTAGGTGTTTATAATCCTCTGGATCTCTGCTGGATCTGTGGTGATTTCCCCCTTTTCAGACCAGATTGCATGGATTTGAGCCTTTTCCTTCCTTTTGTTGATTAAGTTTCACTAAAGGTTTGTTAATTTTGTTTATTCTTTTGAAGAACCAACTCTTTATTTATTGATTTTTTAAAATCATTCTCTTAGTCTCCATTGTACTAATTTTTGCTCTAGTCCTTATAATTTTCTCTGTTGTATGAGCTTTGGGTTTGTCTTGCTCCTCTTTTTCTAGTAGCTTGAGGTTCAGCATTAGATTATTTGAGCTTGCTCTGTTTTTCTGGTGTGGTCATTCACTGCTATCAAATTCTCTTGTAGAACTGCTTTCATTGTGTCCCATAGATTCCTGTGTGTTGTACTGGCATTATCATTTAAGTGTAGAAACTGTCTAATTTCTTCTTTAATTCCATTTATGACCCATTGGTTATTCAAGAGAGTGTTAATCAATTTCTATGTGTTTATGACGTTCTTGGAATTTCTTTTGTTATTGATCTCCAATTTCATGTCAGTATGGTCTCACAGTGTATAGTGGATAACATCAATTCCTTTGCATTTACTTAACGATGCTCTATGAACTAGCATGTAGTCTATATTGAATCCAACTTGGTCAGGGTATATGATCTTCTTGATTATTTTCTGAATTTTGACTACATGCCACTGAGAAGAATGTGTATTCTGACTTTGTAGAATACTCAGTAGATATCTATTAAATCCATTTGCTAAAAAGTTTGGTTTGGTTTCAGTATTTCATTGTTATTTTCTTTGTCCAGTTAATCTGTTTATGATGGTTGGATATTGAGGCCCCCTATTACTATTGTATTAGGTTCTTATCTGGTTTTTCATGTCCATTATTTGTTTTAGATTGTTGGGTGCATTAGAGTTTGGTGCGTAAATACTTATGAATGTCATCTCTTCCTCTTGGATTATTCCCTGTACAAGGATGTAGTGTCCTTCTTTGTCTCTGTTAGTTCAGGTTTGAAATTCATTTTGTCGGCAAGTAAGTTAACTACTCTTACTTTTTTCAGTTTCTTGTTCCATGGAGCATTGTTTCCCCTTCTTTTACTGTCAGTCTATGGATTTCTTTCTGAATTAGGTGTATTTCTTTTATATAGTATATTGCTGGATTTTGCTTCTTAATCCATTCTGTCAGTCTGTCTTTTAATTGGTGGATTGAGGCCACTGACATTAATGCTTATAACTGATAAATACTGATTTAGCCCTGTGATGATGTTTTCCTGTTCTTGGCTCTTTTGTTCTTCTTTGCCTTTCCCCCTTTCCATTCATTTTCTTGCTTTGCCCAATGAGTTCACTCTGTTGGGTCTCATGGGATTGTGACACTCACTGTCTTTTTCCCCCAGGATATTCTTTAGAATTTGTTTGGAGTGCAGTTTTTGTATTTGTGAAGTTTCTTGGGTGTTTTTTGTCATGGAAGTATCTTATTTCCCTGTCAATTTTTTTTTGAGTCAGGGTCTCACTTTGTAGTTCAGGCTGGCCCTGATCTCACTATGTAGCCCAGGCAAGCCTTCAACTCAGCAATCCTCCTGTCTCTGCCTCCCGAGTGCTGGGATTACAGGGGTGAGCCACCATGCCCAGCTTCCTGTTAATTTTCAAAGTTAGTTTTGCAGGATACATCAATCTAGCTTTGAGGTTTTTTCTTTTAGGGCTTGAAATACTTCACTCCAGGCTCTTCTTAACTTCAGTGTATGTGTTAAGAAGTCTTCTGTGATTCTAATGGGCATTCCTTTGTATGTGATTTGTTTCTTTTCTCTGCTTTCAATATTTTGTTCTTCTGTTGGATTTCTGGAATCTTGATTATTATATACCTAGGTATAAATTTTTAAAAATCACAGCCAGTTGGAGTCCAATGTCCCTCACTTATCTGTATATCAAATTATTTTGCTTTTCCTGTGAAGATTTTTGCCATTACTTCTGTAAACAGTTTTTTAAAATGTCTTTTGCACTATCTGCTGTTTCTTCATTGAGTCTAATCAGTCTTATGTTATTCTTCTTTGCATCATCTAGCAGCTGCTGGATTGATTTCTCATGGTCCCTTGCTATTTTCCATAAATTATTCCTTTCCAGGCTGTAATCCTGTCTCCTGTGTTGGATATTTGATCTTTACATTCTTTCATTCTATTCCACAAACCTTCATTGGAGTTTTTAATCTGGAAATCTGAAGCTGTTTAACAAATTTCATTATTTTTGTAAACTGAGATTCCATCATATTCCTGATGTTGTCTTTAGTATTATTAATCATATCTTTCACTATGGACACCATCTCTATTGTTATCTGGGAAATTATTTCTGATTTCATTTTTACTAGATCCTCTTTTGTTTCCAGCTCAACCTGGTGGTTGAGTTTGGTTTGTTCATTTCATTTTTCCCTATATTCCCTTTTTGCAATGATCTGGGATGCCATTTAAAATGTTTTCTTATTTCTAATTTTTTGTTTTTGCTTATGTTTTTGGTTTAATTCCTGGGTTGCCATCTGGGCAATGGTTATTGCAAGTATCTTCCTTCTTAAAATTTTGAACCTTTTGGAGATAGCTACTTCCTTGGTTGTTCTCCTTGGATCTGTATTGGTCCTTAAGCAATTTTAGTTCTTGCGCACCATGAAAGGTACTTACATAGAACAATTATATTACCTTGGTCAAAATAATACAATCAACATCATTAACAGTATCAAACACAGCCCAGGAAATGACAAACTATGGCAGTCAGTATTCTGATACCTTTAACCTCTTGAGCTAGATCTGACCAGATGCCAAAATTTAGAACTAACCAGAAACATGTTTACAGTATACAGGCCCTTTATTATATCAGCATCACCATTTGGGAATAAAGCTTCAAGGGGTTTGGGGGGTGTAGAAAGATAGAAGGAAATAGTTTTAGAAATTGGGCTTAAGATCAACTAAAGATCACACAAAACCTAAGAAACTGATAGAGGATAGAGGACAAAAGACAGAACGGATAAATAAAAAAATAGACTAACAGCAGCAAGACAACTAGAAGCTGAATTTACCCTCATGTAATAGTACAGAAAAAAGGGAGAGTAGGGAGGTCAAGACACAAACTTTAGGGAACTGCTACTGAAGGGAGAAAAGATAGGATAAAGGAACAAAAGAAGAATCAGGGTACCCAGCAGCTACAGGCTATTGCTTATAGATATATAGGCAGCAGCACACAGATCAGAGTTGACTGGTCACAGAGAGACAGCTATAGTCTGCTGGGATTGAATCTGGGTTCTGGCTACAACACCTGAATTGAGGTCCTGGAACTCCTGCAGGCTGGAACTCTACAAGATTCTACTGCAAGTACAAGCCACCGTCCCTCCTAAGTGAATCTAGGGTCCAGTATGGGACACTGGCCCCACAAGCTCACCAATGGCTGTAGTCCACAGGTTTTCATCACTCTATCAAGGAATGGGTGCTTTTCAGTTTGGCAAACAGGAAGTAGGGATGCATCATAGTGCTGAGGTGCAGCAGTCCGGTTGGTGCTCTTGTTAGGGAAGACTTTCAGCTTTTGACAGTGGTTTTTATGACCCCCAGTATCTTTCACCATGCAGATCTTGCTCCATTTACAGTGCAGCTCTTGGTGGCTGTTGTGTGTGGATCCTCTGTCCCTCAGGGTGGTGGGCAGAACTTCATTGATGGTCCTGAACCTCCATCCCTCCTGGGCCAATTTATATATGTTAATAATGGTAGCTGCTGCAATCCATTGTGTCTGCTGCTTAATTCCACTACTGCATTTCTCCATGGAGGCCTATGGGTTGTTAGAACTCACCAGACATCTACAGGTTTGGCAGCTGTTACCTCACTGAGAGTCTGGGCTCTTGGAGAGAACACTGCTTGGTATCTCCACCCTCTTCCTTAAAGTCTTTCTTACTGAATGATTATTGAGTGGATTGGAAATGATGTATGACACTGTGTTACTATGTTTGAGACATGTTTGAGTTTTACATATGGGTTTATCAAGAGGCTAATTATTTTTTTTACATGATTAGGTATTGCTTCCTATTCATATATCAGATCATCATTCTTTTTATAATAGCTTCTATTTTAGATATTTTTGCCAAAATCTTACCTACAGTACTCTTAAAAGAAAAACAATATAGGGCTGGAGATTTAGCTTAGTTGTTCTAGTGCCTGCCTAGCAAGCGCAAGATCCCTAATTTGATCCCAATAACCACATACAACAGTGCCGGGTGTGGTGATTCATGCCCGCCAGCAATCTACTATATACCACAATGCTGGGTGTGGTGGCTCATGCCTGTAATCCCAGCACTTGGGAGGCAGAGGCAGGAGGATTGCTTAGAGTTTGAGGCCAGCCTGGGCTACATAGTGAGTTCAGGGTCAGTCTGAATTATTAAGTGAGATCTTGTCTCAAAAATAAACAGACAAACAAATAAATAAGTTTATTCTTAAGAAAATAAAACAATTTAGGACCTTGAGCATGCTAGGCAGGCATAAACCCACTGCACTACATCTCCACCCCTTATTTTAGAGCATTTTTATTACCCTAACAGAAAACCTCATACACATTAGTAACTACTTTACATTTTCCTCAACATCCCCAACTATAAACCATGTTTTTTTCTCATTGATAGACATTTTGGCTGTTTTTCCTTTTGGTTAGTATGCATAATGAGCTATGAATACTCATGAATAAGTTTTTGTATAGACATGTCCTTTATTTCTTTTGACTATATCATCTAGGAATAGAATTGTTAAGTCATTTGGTAAGTTTATATTTAGTTTTTAAGGGAATTGATAGGTTGTATTCCAAAGTGGTATCATTTTGCATTCCTAACAGGAGTAAGAGTTCCAACATGCATTAGTTGTCTTTTTTTATTATAGCTGTCTTAGTGGTGGAAAATGATGTTTCATTGTGGTATTTATTTACATTTCCCTGATGATTAATGATGTTGATCATCTTTTCATGTGTTTTTTGGCCATTTATATATCTTCTTAAGAAAAAATGCCTTTTAGGATATTTATCCCTTTTTAATTGTATTATTTGTCTCTTTAATGTTCAGTTGTAATAATCTTGTGTTTAAAGTATTCTAAATTTTAGATTCTTAAAGTTTAACTCTTAAATGCTCCCCAGAGGCCATGTATTGAAGGATTAGTCTCCACCTGTGGAGCTATTGTATGTGTGAGAGTGCAACCTTTAGGGGATAGAGCCTAGTAGAAGGAATTTAGGTCTTTGGGTATGTGTCTTTGAAGATGATACTGAGACCCTGAGCACTGCCTGTCTCTTTTTGCTCCCTTGCTATCATGAAATAAAAGACCTTGTTGGCTACTTACTTTCTGGCATAATGTTCTGCCTGTCCACAGGTCCAAAGGCAATACAGATGAGTGGAATGGACTCAAAACTCTAAATTTTGAGCCAAACTTTCTCACTTATAAGTAGATTGTCTCAGGTATTTGGTCACAGGAATGGAAGACTTATTAACATATAGACCCTTTTCAGATTTATAATTTATAGATATTTTCTTTTATTCTGAGTTTTCTTTTCACTTAATATTCTTGGAAGTGCAAATTAAAAGATTTTGATGAGGTCCTGTTGACCTACTTCGTCCTTTGTTTTTTGTGCTTCTTATGTCATTTCTATAAAACCATTGCCAAATCCAAAGTCATATTTGCCTCCATGTTTTTTCTTTTTCTAAAGGAATTCTCTATTAGTACACTTTATATACATGTCATGATCACACTCAACTTTGTGACATGACTTAATTCTCATTTTTTCCCATTCCCCTACCCATTCTGCAACCCTCGGACCCCTATATACATATGCTTTGTTTCCTTTTTTTTACATCACACTTTTTCTTTCCTCTTGTTACTTATTCCTATCTTTTTCCCTTTGAATATTTTCTATTTCACTATCTGTTATACATTCTCGAACTCATTTACATCTTCAGATTCTCATATCAGAGAAATATATGGTATTTACACATCTGTGCCCTATTTATTTCACTTATGAGTGTGTCCTCAAGGTATGTCCATTTGAGTATTAATGACTCAAAGTTATCATTCTTTATGTCATAGTAATACTCCATTTTATAAAAAAAAAACCCACGTCTTTATCCAGTCTTCAGTTGATGGGCATTTGGGTTGTTTCCAAGATTTAGTTATCACAACTGAGCTGCTATGAACATGGGTGCACATATGTCACTGTGATATGATTCTTTTAATTCTTTCATGTATGTTCCTAACAGCAGAATAGCAGGGTGATATTGAGCATTTCTTCATATGCTTCTTGGCTGTTTTTACTTCTTCCTCTGAAAAGTGTCTGGTCATTTCAGATGCCCATTTTTGATTTGGGTCTTTAAATTTGTGAGGGCTAATTTTTTTAAAGCTCTTTATATATTCTAGAGTAGTCCTTTGTCCACGTTTTTTCTTAAGAGCTGTATTATTTTAACTGTTATATTTAAGTCTTTTATTTTGAGTTAGTTTTGGTGTGTGGTAATCGAAAGGATCCAATTTCATTATTTTACATGTGAATATCTATTTGTCCCGCCACTGTTTATTCATTCTTTCCTCACTGAATGTTTCATGAAAAATCAGTTGTGAATTTCTTGATTTACTTCTGGACTTTAACTTTTATTCTGTTTGTGTATATATTTATCCTTAATCAACTACTACATAGCCTTAGTTATTGTAGCTTTGTAATTAATTTTGAAACCAAGAAATGTGAGTCTTCTTTAGTTTCTTCTTATTCAGTATAGTTTTGACTGTTGGGTCACTTGATTCTATAAATAATTTTAATATTAACAATTTTTATATCTTTATAGCAGTTACTTTAAATCTGTGAATTACTTTAGAAAGTATTTTTTTTTCCTTTGAGACAGGGTCTCACTTTGTAGTTCAGGCTGGCCCAGAGCTCACTATGTAGCCCAGGCAAACCTTGAACTCAGCAGTCCTCCTGTCTCTGCTTCTGGAGTGCTAGGATTACAGGCGGAGCCACCGTGCCCAGAATTGTGATATGTGGTACCGATTCACGCTTAGCATTGTGGTATGTGGTACTGATTGCTGGTGGGCAAACTTTTAGTTTGTACAAATGAAAGTTAAACATTTAACCTACAATGGCATAAGATAAAATTACTGTTTCAAAAGGTACAAATAGAGGAGTAGAAAGGAATGGAATCAAAGCAAGTCCCAAATCCAGCAGGACAAAATTAAATCCTATACTTCATATCCAGCATCTTGTGCAATCTGTGGCAAGATGTGAACTCTGAATGGCTTAGGTAGCTCTGCCCCTATGACACTCTGAGTGGTTGCAGCTCTCATGGAATCTCTTGGGCCAGTTATGCTCAGTCCTTGAAGCTTTGCTCAGATGATCTGTGTCTGGTTCTCCAGTGTTCTGGGGTCTCCACTGCAACTCTGGCTTCACACTCACAGTGTCATACACTGCTCTCTCAGGAGCACACTGCCTGGCCTCCCAGTTTTTCTTGTGAAATATGGGTGGAAGTCTTCCTGACCTTACAGCTTCATTCTGCATATACCTAAAGCCAGCACCATGTGGATGATACCAAGGCCTGTCCCAGCTAGAGCACAGCTAGTCTTCTTTTTCTGTTTTGGCTGTATAGATTGAGTACCTGTGTTGCCAAGCACTCCAAACCTAGTCTTAAGGAACAGATACTCCAGACTGCTACCATTCTGGAACACAGGGCTCTGGGGCTTTCTTCCTAAATTGTTTCACTTTGTAACCTGGAGGCTGCAGAGGCTAAAATCCTAGCATTCCTTATGATGTCCTCAGGCCCTCTTTTCCATCTTTTTTCATTGTTTTATTCTTTTTATTGGTACATTGTATATACACATTGTGATCACACTCAACATTGGGAATTTGTATATTGTACATGACACAATTTAATTCTTATTTTTTCCTGTTCCCCTACCCACCCCACAACCCTCAATCCATAAATACATAAGCTTTGTTTTTCTTTCTTTTTTATTGCCACCACATTTTTTCTCTACCCCTCATTTCTCAGTTCTCCATCACGTTTCCCTTTGCATATTTTCTATTTCACAATATCTACTATACATTCTAGAACTTATTAACATCTTGTTCTTTTTGAGCTACCAAGTTCTCTGCTTTGTGCGGTCCACAGCTTTTCCAGATCTTCCTTTCTGGCCAAACTCACAAAATTTTAAATCATTCTTCTGGACTCATTACTCTTGATTCTAAACATAGATTGTGGCTAAAAGCCTTCAACGGTATTAATTCTACTACTTTAACATTAGACTATTTTGAAATTTCTTCTGTAAAATTAACCCATGGCCCTTAATCTCAAACTCAGGTGAAGTCTTGACACCAGCAAAATGCCATCAAACTTTCTACTAAGGCATGACACACATTGTCTGTGGTCTAGTAGGCAGGCAGAAACCTCCTGAGCCTGGGCTTTACCAGAAGCATTTCTATCAGCATTCCGATCTTCTGATCTCTGACCAAAATCTCTCATTAAATATAGCGTAAGGCATTCCAGGGCTGCTTCTCCAGCCTATATTTCCAGGCCTTTCTAGACTCTTCTTACAAGCCAGTTCCAAAGACTCTTGAACCATATGATTAAATACAGTGATAGTAACAACCCACCGTTTCTGGTACCAAATTCCATCTTAAATTGCTTGTTGTTGCTGAGACTAAATACCTAATATTCAAAGTTAAAGGAGGAAAAGTTTATTTGAGCTTACAGTTTGTAGAGGTTTTACTTCAATTAGGCTGGCTCCAAGGTAGGCTGGCATGGCAAATGAACATTACATTCAAGAAATAGTTCAGTAAGCAGCCAAGAAGCATATGAAGAAAGGTTCAACATCACTGGTCATTCCAGAGATGCAGATGAAAACAACACTGAAATTCCATCTCACTCCACAAAGAATGGCTGCTATTACAAAATCAACCAACGATGAATGCTGGCGAGGCTATGGGGAGAAAGTGACCCTTCTTCACTGCTGGTGGGATTGTAGACTTGTGCAACCATTGTGGAGATCTGTGTGGAGATTTCTAAGAAAACTAGGACTAGAGGTCCCATTTGACCCTGCTATCCCCCTGCTAGGAATATACCCAAAGGAATTTAAAAAATCACATTGGAAAGACCCTTGTTCATAGCAGCTCAGTTCGTGATAGCTCAGTCCTGGAAACAACCTAAATGCCCATCAATTGGAGACTGGATAAAGAAGATATGGTTTTTTAATAAAATGGAGTATTACTCTGCCATAAAGAA
>PVIC010032707.1:0-20547 GCA_004025085.1 Thryonomys swinderianus | reverse complement strand
TTTTTTTTTTTCTAAATTGGTAAGAAGCAAATATACCTAAGTGTGAGTGCATTTAATCATTCACAATGTCATCCTAAATCTTGGGTTAACTTGTAGGGAAAAAAATATATATACTGACATGGTTTTCCAAATTCCAAAGATATGAGAACTATCAATCAGTCCACAGAATGTGAGATCTAAAGATAAGTGCATATCCAAAATATGGAAAATACATTACTTTTTTGTCAAGTATAAACCCTGGAGAAAATAAGAGAGGAATAGTTTGTGTCCCAGCACTGAAGGAAGAATAGAAACTAACTTATGATAATCAAGTGCCTGACAGTGTCTTGTGTCCTACCTCCTCATCTAGAATGGAATATTTGATATTGCAGAGACCTGCATGAAAAGCAGTCCTGATACTTGCTTGAATGTGTTACATGAAGTAATCAATTAATTGAAATATCAATGAATGAAGGAGCAAATAGATGTTATTTCTTAATAGGTCCCTTATTTATGCAGTTTTATTTATTTATGTATTTATTTATACTATGATCACATTAACTTATATTTGCTCCTCAAAGTTTCCAGGCTTTTCTCTCTTTATTCTTTCTTTGGAGTTATTCTTTTCCATTTAGAGAACTTTGTTATATAAAATTTCAGAAAGGTTAAAAAGTTAAATACTAGTACAGAAAGCACAAACTTGACCACCATTACTCTGCTTTTTTGGGGGTGGGGACAGGACCTCGCTTTGTAGCACAAACTAACTCAGTTCACTGTGTATCCCAAGCAAGCCTTGAATGCACAGCAATCCTTCTGCCTCTGCCTCCCGAATGCTGGGTTTACAGACATGAGCTACTATGCCCGGCACTGTGGTATGTGGTACTGATTGCTGGTGGGCATGAGTCACCACTCCCGGTATTGCTGTATGTGGTTACCGGAGATTGAACTCAGTGCCTTGTGCTTGCTAGGCAGGCGCTGGAACCACTGAGCTAAATCTCTGGCCCTACATAGCTCATTTTTAAATAAATCTAGTATAATTTCATTATCATATTTCAGTAATATTATTTTAAATAAATTTCTGTTAGAACTGTCTTGCTTGATTTCTTATTCAAAATAGTTTTATTTAGTGCTCCAAATCTATACCAAGTGTCACACTGGAAGGACAAATCACAACTTGTTAAATGCCTTTAATTCAGTAACACACTAATGTATCTGGAAATGGACCACATTACATCTAGCTAGCCTTAATTTTTAATTGCTCCTGATCTGACTGGAGTGTTCATCTGAAGAGTTATGCCGTTTACCAGAAACTGAAGGTGAAGAAGAAAAATAGCAAGAGGCTCCTTGAAAAAGAACAGAGGGGACGACTGACTAAAAAGGAAAGTCAAAACTAAGAATAGAACAGGAAAAGAAAAACAATTATGAAGTTATTAGTGTTTTATTACTATGAGTCAACGTTTTTTTTTAAAAGTGAGTACTTCAGATTTAACTAAATAAATGCATACTGCTACCCCATTCTGGCAGATCTGAAATACAGGGTAAGCAATTAACCTTCAGGTTGTCAGAGCTAATACTCAGGCATCATCACTGTGTCTCCCATGGTATAAACCCCAAAGGAAAACATAATTCTGGTTGCTGTCACTCTCATTTGTGGCCCCAAATCACATAGAGAAAGTTATTTTCTGCTTCTTTTTCAATGCAGAATGCTGCTTATGAAATGTATTTTTGCAGAATAATAAGCCAGCTGAAATGTCTTCTGCAAGATAACGTTTCAGAGTCCAGGTTTAGCTATCATATTATTGCATACTGAAATTCAATTCATACATTTGCTGATTAGTTGAGACGTTTTCTAATTTCTGGTGGCTAGCTGACATATATTTAAACTTATTATGAGATTCTTAGGTATACCAAATGATAATTGACCTTGAGTGTATAGGAGTTATGTGTTTTCAAGAATCACCTGCACGTGTATTTCTTGATTTTGTATGATTTTTATGAAATCATGAGCCCTCCGATTGTCTGTATAAGCTTGTTCTCCACCACTGGTGTAGTAGTGGTTGAATAATGGAAATCCTACTCCTTACTAGGAATAAAACATCAATTGTTTGAATAAGAAATCCATATGATAACATTTCTACTACTAAAATGTATCAATACACTCAATTTATTAAAAAATTCAGAAAGAAAAGAAATATATTTCTATTATTTTCTTATTGTACACATGATCTATGAGGTGAATATTTTCCTCTACAAAATTCATGATTTTTTTTCAATTTTTAATTAACTTTTTAATTTAATCATGACTCTTACATATGAATATATAAATGTCACTGTTATTACATTAAGAATACTAGCTCAATCTTTATAGTTTTATCTCTTAATATATTCATAGTGATTAACCTAAAATAAATCAGCACAAAAAGCCTTAGTTCATAGGACCAATATGTCTAACTCACAGAATCAATAATATATTATTAATATGTCTAATAGTCTTTCTGCCTAAACACTATTTATGTTACTTCTCTTTAAAAAGATGTATGAATGGCTGGTTGTTTATTTTTCACTAAAATAATACAGTATTTGTTCTTTCATCAAGTTACAATCCCATTTTAAGATACTTCAGACACAATGACCCCACAGAAAGATACAGAACCACGAAAAAGTGAAGGTTTAGTAATAAATGCAATATGAAAAAATTAAGATTTTAGATAACAAGCAATATACTTAAAATTTTATTTCTTCTTTAGAAGATAACAAGAGGCACATATTCGATTCAAAAAATGATTTGAGGGTAAGAAAAGGCTTGTTTTATCTTGCCTGAGTAATAGATTTTTTTTTCTTTTGCTGAATTCTCTGCGTGAATAACAAGAGTGGCAGCCATTTTCTCCCAGCTCAACATCAAAACGCCTTTCATCTGCTGTCTAAATGCAAACAAAGCAAACCTTCCACCAGGCCTTTCTTTCTCGATAAATTAAAACTCTCATGTCCTGGGGCCTAAATCAAGCCTACAGGCCTTCCCTAGATAAATCCGCTCTCAACCTGAAATCTTCTTGCCACACGTGCTCCTTGTAAGATAATTTTGCAGTAGCTAATCAATAATGCAACAGTAAATTGCATTTAAATAAACATTAGCAGCCCCTCTTAATGAATAAAACCTCATCTGCAATTTGTCAAAGTCAGAAATACTGGACTCTTTTGATATTCATTAGAATATTGGAAATTGGAGCTTTGACAGGTTTTATGTACGTTCCTATTATCATTGTGTGTATGTGTTCTAAAAAAAGGCTTACTTTTATACATTGCAGCTGAATATAGTGGAACATACAGCAGGTTTCTAGACTGGAATTCATATGTCTGCTACCACCCTGGTTAAAAATATATGGAGATAATCCTGCTTTCCATTGCAAATTATGAGGCAACCAAGTTGTATGTACCTCATTTGAATTTTTCCTGACTTTAAAGGAAAAAAATAAAAATCTTTACTCTGAAATGATGAAAAAGAGGAAAATTGCTTGATTTGATATTACATATATCATTACTTTTGTATTTCACTGAAGAAAGTCATTATTGTTGGGGAATTCTAAAATAATTATAGAAATTAGAATTGTTGACTTTCAGGCCTACTAATTTAAAATTATGAAATAATATCCAAATAAATTTTAATAAAGTGTGAATATTGTATCAGGCTTAATAAGTGTAACTTTTTGACATACATTTCTATTTTTCTATGAATGCTCACTTTAGGGAATGTATGTATATTATTCAAAAAGTGCTATAAATAGAACCAAAAATATATTAAGAAATATGATAGATCTATACTATATGAGATTATGTCCATTTGTTGTCATTTTGAGATACTCTGTAATTTAAAAAAGCAAATCTGACAATATTTTCTGAATGTTGTACTCTGTTTATAAGTTTATAACACTTATTTGTAACCAAAAGGATCACTATTATAAAGCAAGAAAAATAAAATAAATGATGTTTTCTATTCTATAAGAATTGCAAAACAATCAGTATAGGACCAAAATGGAATAACAGTGTGATGTAAATGTTTGCTGGAAGAATAATGCTATTCTTTGGAAATATCATTAAATGTGGTTTCACCTTTAATATATTCTGTATCATTTTAAATGATGTCTCCTTTAATATATTTTGTATATGATGTCATCAGAGTAGAAACAGGAAATATCACCATTTTACAGGTGGAAAATATAAACGTCAAAGCACACCCAATCAGTCAAGCTGCAGTCCGCATAGTGCTCCCTCAGGTTCTATGCCATTTCCCCAGTTCACGCACCAAAAAGACATCGGATAGTGAGGCCAAAACAGGCTGGCAAAGAAAAATTAGAACAGAACCTTAAAGCTTCATGAAGCTAATCATTGGTAAGGACAGCTCTAAATGGTATATTCAAAAAATTTAATTTAGACATGAGAAAATGATTAATGTTATAAATGGTTGATTTTCCCATCTGTTTTGACTACCAGTGATAGGTTTTCTAAAGTCTGTTATGGACATCAGATATCCTAGGTATCCAGAGGCATTCCTGTTGCAAGTAACACTATCAGGGGAATACCTGCCAATATTTGTCTTAATCAAAATTTAAAAGTAGATGGGACTGGAAAATGAAGAAAAATTTCCAGTGACAAGGGGTTATAAGCCACTAACAAGTTGGACCCTCATTCCAATCAGTGGCAGCCGTCTTTTATAGAAGGAAAAAAATGGATGGAACAACAGGATATTACAAAATTTTGAAGCTCAACTTAACTTGGACACTGTCATCTAACAATAAAGTAGTATTTAACCCCGATATGAAAGTGACACAAAATGTATGTATTTTTGTCAAAATTTTACTTGGAGTTTGTGTGTGTGTGTGTGTGTGTGTGTGTGTGTGTGTGTGTGTGTTTCAGGGATTAGAACCTAATGTTTGGCATATGTCATATAAGATCTATAACAATGAGCTACACCTGCAGCCATTTGTCAAACAACTGAAAATTTAATATTGTCTTTTTAAAACAGTAAATTTTAAATGTAAAAGTTAAAACTCAACTCTGGTAAATACTAAATTTTCATAACCTTGAGTTGGACATTAGTATTTTCTTAGCTATGATAGCAAAATTATAAACAACAAAAGAAAGAAATAGATGCACATTAATTCATAAAATAAAAAGCAGATATCATCAAGAAAATAAAAAGATAACTCATAGTATAGAGGAAAGCATTTGCAAATCAAGTGCCAAGGATTCACAATGGATGAGACACCTAGCATAGTGATAGAGTGCTCACCTGGTGTGCATGTGCCCCTAAGATTCATCCCCAGCACTGTCAAGTGGGTAAAGTAGTGGGGGCTGGCAGACAAAATATAATACATATTAACACTCAAAATAACCCAATTAAAACACAGGTAAAATGTGTAAAGTGATATTTCTACAGATGAGATACAAAATTAGTCAATAAGTACACAAAAAGACCCTCCATGGCATTTGTCGTCTAAGAAATGAGTAACACTCCTTAATACCAGTAGTTGACTACAATAAAAATAATGAGTAACAGTCAGTGTTGACAAGGATGTAGAGAAATGGAAATCCTCATATACTGTCAGAATGATTAGTAAGTGGTGAGGGAAATGTGGACTTTTTGACATTTCCTCCAACTGTTAAACATAAGGTTACATGACCCAGAAATTCTACTGCTTCATATATACCCAAGAGAAATGTAAATGTGTCCAAACAAAAATGGTACTCAAATGCTCCTATAAACATTATTCAAGATAACCAAAAAGTAGAAATAAAATTTGTCAACTGATTAATGAAAAAACAAAATATTATATATCCATATTATACAATAGTAGTTGACAATCAAAATAAATTAAATACTGATACACACTACAACATAAATGAACCTTGAATACATTCATTCTAGGTTTATTACTTATAATAGTTACCATCTCCAAAACATGCTAAAGTGAGCAAAGCCAACTGCACAAAGAAAAAACATACACATATGAATTTATTTATATGAGTCATTCAATAAGCAAATCTATGTAGTGATAAATCAGGTTAACAGTGATCAAGGCTAGATGGCAATCTAAATAAGAATGACTACTAGTGGATACCAAGTCTCCTTTTTTGGAATGATGAACATGTTCTAAAATTAGATCAGTGTAGTGGTTGAACAATTTTTGAGTATCCTAAAATCTACTGAACTATAAATGTATTAAAGGATGAATTTATGGTATGTAAATGGTTTCTCAAAAATATGACATTAAACATACATTCACATACAGAGGCTTAATTTAAATTAGACATAAATTAGTTACACATACGGGTTTTCCATTCACTAGCTGGGTCACTATGGAGGTATTAAGTTTTATTACTAATGAATCTGGAGCCCCTAGGACCCAAACAATTATCAGTACTCAACGCATAGGAATATTGCAGTTGAGAACAAGGACATGGCAACTAAGTTGAATAACCTCTGTCTGTACCACTTAAAAGCTCTGCTTTCGAGTAAATTATCAATCCCTTTGTGTGAAAGCTTTCTCCTTGGTGTGGTGGAAATAATAGTATACAGCTTTCATCTGAGATATCATGGCTTCTTATTGAGTTGATAAAATGATGAGAGTATTTAAAATATTTAAGACTTCAGCATTTAAATGCCAAAGATACAATACTTTTACAAATTCTGCATTAATTAGCTCAGCATTGTGAGTTCCAAATAATAACTATGGGATTATTACAAGCTTGAGGATTTTAAGTAATTAGAAAATCATGTTTATTTCCTTATAGACTACGAATTATTCTCTCAGGGAAAGACAATGAGAGACAGAAAAAAAACAGAGAAAGGACATGAAATAAAAGACATAAATAAAATGGTTCTATTTACTCTTTTTCCTCTAGTAAGGAAAAAAACAGGAAATCAAGTTGAGGATCACGTGGTTTATGAGTGGCAGAGTCAGAACTTAAGCTAGCATGTTCTTAAATCATACAACAAATGCTTGAGGACTAAAGTGTCTGAGTAGTATTGTCCTGCTTTAAGGGACTACATATACTTGCCCTTGAAAGAACTCAAGCAGAAATTTAAGTAAGAATACTACTTTTAACCACCAAATGTCAATTTTTAATGTATCAGGAAGTGATTAAGAGTTCCTAGATCCAGCTTGGCTGCCTGCCTGAGCCTAACATAAGAGCAGAGTACCACATTCACGTTGGGATTCAGGTTAAATGTCTGTGGCTCCAAAATGCCATCCTGACTCAAAGATACTTAATGATCAACTGTGAAAAGTTTAATAGAGAAGAAAAGAACCATGCCAAGGCAGCATTCACCATAGCAAATGAATTACATCTTTTCGTGATATGAATTCAATATGGTTATTCTGTTTTATAGGTGAGGAAATAGTGTTGGAATTCGGTAGATTTTCCCTCAAGGACACAAGTCATCAAATTCAAAACCAGGATTCTAACAAATCCATCTTTTCCCAATTTAAATCCCATGATTTCCTACTATACTATGCTGTTCTTCAATAATTCTACCAATAAGGAAACGAACAATAACTTTCTAAGAACACCCACAGATCTCCAATACAAAAACCAACCCAAAGTCACGTTTGGACGATTCAAACAAAGCTAGGTAACTAATTCTTCCTGAAAAGAAACTAACTTCCTGAATATTGTCAACGATAAATTATGAGTTTTTTGAGAATTAAATTCTTTACCTTCTGCACTGAGTTCAGTAATTGAATGTCAGATGAACTCAATTTTTATATGTTGTAAATTTCTCAACTCTAAAGTGGAAAGCACCAAATGAAAACTTGGACTTTCGGATCTTCACTAGGTATCACACTGAAGCTTTTCCTATTAAAATTTCCAAAATAACTTTAAGAATGATAAAACAAAATAAAAGCAGAAAAAAGCAGATTAAAAAAAGCTGGGCTGGAGATTTAGCTCAGTGGTTCTGTCCCCTACCTAGCAAGCGCCAGGCACCTTGTTCGATCCCCGGTAAGCACATACAGCAATACTGGGTGTGGTGGCTCACGCCCACCAGCAATTAGTACCACATACCACAATGATATGTATTTGTATAAAATAAACATTGGCTTTGGAGTTAGGACTTTAGGGTCCATGATGTTATACTTAATTTTCCAGTTAGGTTAGACCGCTTCTTTTCTAATCAAAGCAATGACTTTTTTTTTTTTTTTTTTGAGACAAGGTCTCGCTTTGTACTTCAGGCTGGCCCTGAACTCACTATGTAGCCCAGGCAAGCCTCAAACTCAGCAGTCCTCTGCCTCCCATGTGCTGAGATTACAGGCTTGATCCACTAAACCTGGCATTTGTGGTATGTGGTACTGACTTCTGGTGGGCGTGAGTCACCACACCCCGTATTGTTGTATGTGGTTACCTGGGATCGAATGAGGGACCTTGTGCTTGGTTGGCAGGCACCAGAACCACTGAGCTAATCTCCGGCCCCGCAATAACATATTTTATACAGTTAAATTATAAAGTACAAAATTAAGAATTTAATCAACAATCATATGTATTTATCCCTCCAACAGAGTTACTGTTTTTTGAGACAAAAATTTTAAAATGTTAAACCACAATTGAAGTAACTTTAAACATACAGTATAAAATATAATAGTTAATTGCGTTCAATTCCTAATGGAGTCAGTGCTTTATAATATTGGTTTCTGTAGAAATTGAATCAATAATAAATAATCTCGGGACTAACAAAAGGGCCACTAATCGTATAGGTGATCCCGAAAGAGCAGTCTATGTACATGCACTCTTAGTAAATTAACTTTATCATTCCGCAAACTCCTTTTATGAGGAAAGGAAAGCTATACATGTTTTTCACAGACATAGTCACCAATTGCTTTTGCTGGAAATCACTAGATATAATAATAGTTGTACTTGGAATTAGCTCTAACCAAGAAGCATTGCTATTAAGTGAAAAGACAAGTGGATTACCCATGGAAATGTTCCATTCTCAAAATATTTTCAAAAACAGTATTTTTTTGTAAAATACTATTAACATAATGAAAATGTATTGAGATTCAGACAATCTTTCCAATATACAAAGTTTCCAATGACACATAACGTTCAGTTTAATTTCTTGATCATCTAGGTGATTCTGCTGGATTCCTACCTAAAATATATGATAGGTCTTTTTAACTAAGTTTCTTTATTCTAAATTTTATCCCATTCAGGGGAAAGCAAGTATTTGGTGACCAGAGTTCATGGAAGAAAGAGAAAGAATCTCTCCGGGCTTTCTCATTGGAGACTCAGGAACAGCTGGAGGGACTCTGCCATCGAATGGAGCCGGACAGCCGGCAGGCTTTCTTTTTTCTTTGCTGGTTTTTCCCTTGCAGAATGACAGTCCCCACCCCCACATCACCTTTGCCTTGAAGTTCTTTCTAATCTTTCATAATACTGACCTCTTTGGTGGGACGGAACTGTCTACGCTGCCACGAGCATCACCAAGAGGCAGCGAGGCTGCTGCTACTGTAAAAATCTAAACACCTAGTTATCCCTTTAGATTGCCGATGACTGGCTTGCTGATTCTGAGAGCCTTTCTATGGGTTCTACACATTGCACCCAAACTGTCCCTGCTTCTATCCTTTCTACCTTTAACATTTCCACAGCGGTATGTTTGAAATTTAAAAAGTAAAAAGAATGGATGAAAGTATCTTTTTATTGAAGATATTTGGAGAAACATCCTAAATTGCTTTAAAGTCAGTTTACAAAGAATAAAACAACAGAAATTCAGCTAAAAATGATTTTTCCCATTTTCTGATAAAAACTATTTGTACACAAAGTTTTATGAGTCATTCTCACTTTAAACGAACTAGAGTTACACTTTGTCATTGATTTTGCTACTAAATCATTTGTTTTCTAATTATGTTTATAGTGAAATTAATATCTGTTAAGTATATCTTTGTGATAGTGTTCTCTGGAAGGATGGGATGACTTATTTTTGCAGGAGCACTCAGTCCAGAGGTGACATCTTTTTTCAAGGATTGTCTCAAGTGAGGATGAAAAACCAAACCAAACAGCTACTATATAGATTGTTGGCTTGTTTTTCTTTAAACAACACTAAGCAAAACTTTTTTTTTTTTTTAAGTATGAGAGTGTTAGAAAAACTACAGTGAAAGAGAATATTCAAAAAGAATAGCTTAACCTTTGATCAAACTGTTTTACCATGTTGGACTTGTTTCTTCATATAAGAAATAAGGAGGTTGATTAAAATGTTTTCTTGTGTCCATTCTAATTAAGAGATGTCTCATCCTAAACACCAGAAATAATTCCTTATGTTAGTTGGTCTCAATTCGATATGAAAAGGGCTCATTTTTGTGCATCCTTGAAATAACATGTGAAATTTAAAATGGTTTCTCACAGAACTTGGATGATGTTATAAGAAAATCTTTAAAATATATGCAGTTTGGGAAAGTTCAAGAATATTTGCAGATTTCAGGATGCTCCATAAATTTTCCCAAAGGAATAAGAATTAGGAATGTATATAAATTGTACCAATAAAGAATTCAATTTAAAAAAAAAAGAATTAGGGATTTGTTGGTTTCTCCTGGCTACTAAAGAAAAGAACCCACACTCATCTCTGACTGGACAGCCTCACATCTGTGTGAGATACAGAGTTTCAGATCCACCCTATAATATCTTACACAAGACCTTTCACATCCTGTTAGGATGGATGTCTTTAGAATCAGGCTCTTAGAACAAAGACATTTTCCTAATTTATTCATTGCTTTGTCAAAAAAAGAAAGAAAAACCTTTGGATGTTAAAGAAGAAATCCTTTTCAAATTAAGTAGTTCATTTTATCTTTAGTAATAGTTTCTCCTTGAACTATAAAGCTTCAGTATATATGGGATGTCCTGTGGCTATCAGGATATAAAATTTCCTCTAACTCAATTGGAACTCCAATCCCGATTAACTGAAAGAGGTCAGACACTACAACCTTCGCTATCCCGTTCCACCTTATGATTAGCAAATAGATGAGTTTACTTTTGCACAATGATGCATTTATTTATTTAATTAAATTTATTGACACTCAAAGGAAAAGAATGCAAAAAAGAGAAAATTATCCAAATAAATAAGGAAAACAATCAAGAGTCTCAGAAATATCTTTGTTCTTTAAAGACTGGATGTATACCTTTATACTGTAAAGAACAAATGAGAAATGCTTTTACAAGATTAAAATAAGATTCATAAATTATCTGTAAATCCATATATTATAAATTTGCATAATTTCATATAGATTGTCCAAAACAGAATGTTCTAGTAAGCAACCTAAATGTAAGTTAATATGAATAAAATTCATTCACACTTATATAAAACATACAAATGAAATGATGAATCAGAGTTCCAGAATATGTTTGCCTACATCCTTCAGCTGCACATAGAAAGGTCTCGCTGAATTAACCTCATGGCTTCCAATTCTGCTCGGAACTACTTTTTTTTTTCCTTCTATCTTCCTGCTGCATCAGTTTCTTAGAGCTTCAGCCAGTTCTGATTGGGCTTTGGAAATTCTGTTAGTACCGGGGCCTACCAATGACTATGCAACAAATAAACATATCACTGAAGGAAGAGAGACAGACATACACACAGAGACAGAGACAGAGAAACAGAAAGAGGCTTAAAATATACAACCTATACTTCTTAAAATATGACAGCTATATCCTTCCTGTGAATCAACTCAGAAGAAACTGAACAGCATTAGGAATGACATGTTTTGGCAGGTAGGCTAAAACAAAGTGCTGACATCCATTCTCCATCTCTGTTATCTCAGTGATGTCACGTGGAAGGAAAAGACCTTCACCAGCTCTCCTGAAATCTCAGGGTTCATGACGTCAGCAAAGAGCCTCAAGTAATTCATAGCACTGCGTTTACTCTGGAGCCATTTGATATGTATTAATGCATGCAGCAGCAGCTGTCTCGTTGACAAGAAAAGTGTGCTCATATGCGCTCTCTCACCCAAACTGAGAGCATAAGCACGCTCTAATAGCAAAGGGGGCAGCTGCTGGTGCATGAATTAATACATTAGAAGTTACTCTCATTTGTTATTTGTGCTTAAATCTTACTCCATTTTAAAAATAAAATACTAAATATGTGTAAAGAAGTAAAACTTCTACAGAGAACTTAAAAATTGGCAGACAGCATGCAATAAGCATGCAATGTCAGTTTTATTATATTTTTTGGGTTTAATTCATTTGCATATCAAAATAAAAATTTAAGTATTTATTATTTTCAGAACGGAAGCATCTGGTGTCTTTGAAATGCTCAAAGCAGTAAGAAGGAAGAGAAGGGCTTCCTACTTCCTGTTCTGGAACAAAGTTGAGAAAGATTTGTTCAGTTGTCTATATATGGTACCAGAAATAGAAATTAGCATTAGCGTTTTATTTACTTTACTCATTTTTACATATAGAATTATTGTGAAAATAAACATTAAAATTGATCTTTACCCATGGGCTTCAAATAGTTATATTGAATATTAATATACATTTATATATTTTTCATATATATGTATATATAATTATATTTAATTATAATATATATTTATAAGATATTAAATATAGCTGTTTGAAATATTTTAAAAATCATAAGTAATTTAGGGATTCCTGAAGACTATAACAATTGCTCACTGTAACTAAAAAGGTTGAAGAGCTGTTTTTATATTAAATTAATGTGTAGCTCAACTGTACGTAAACAGACAAGTCTGTAAAGTAACTAACAAAATCCATAATTTCAAATTTGTTAGAATACTTCAAATGATACAAATTTTTGTTTTATTTGAGGTTGGTTTAGTTGAATTTATTGTTGCTTCATTTGTTGTTTTAACAAAGTGTTTTGGTAAGCAAAAAAAGTTTTTTATACAAATGGAAAGTTTGTTCCATTTCCCTGGTTCCTTTTCAATTCCATTTTATAATTTCCTGTTCTTCTTAGAGCTTAGGTTACATTTCCATTTTGTAAATATTGTGCTGTGTTAATCTTATAATCCTAATTTTATGCATTATTTTATCATTGTATCATTTATCTGCAAATTAGTTTTCTATTCATCTTGGAAACTTAAGTACTTAATATTTTCAATGCTATGCTACCTCTATTAGCAAAATGGCTGATTATTCCATTCAGAAAGAATTTAAAAGGTGTGAGGTTTGAAACAGAAAGTGCTATAGTGATTAACATTGACCTAATTAGCTTATTTACATGTTGACCTTTAAAACTAGTGGAGTTGTGTAAATCCACCTTGTGGTTGTAACTTCACCAAAAGAGACCTGGGAGAGGAGAATTTAAAAATTGGATAGAGTGAAGGCCAGAGATTTAGCTCAGTGGGATGAGCTGCCTAGCAAGCACAAGGTCCTGAGTTCGATCCCCGGAAAACACATACAACAATGCCGGGTGTGGTGACACACACCCACCAGCAATCAGTATCATATACCACAATTCTGGGCATGGTGGCTCACGCCTGTAATCCCAGAACTCAGGAGACAGGCTCAGGAGGACTGCTGAGTTTGACTCTTGCCTGAGCTACATAGTGAGCTCAGGGCCAGCCTGAAAAAGCGAGACCTTGTCTCAAAAAAAAAAAAAAAAAAGGGGATAATCATGTGTTCTCTTCTCTATAAATTATATAAAACCACCTTAGAAAATGATATATTTTTCAAAAGTAAATTTCAGAAAAATCACTTAACTAGCTGGGCATCTGAAATTGCTTATTTTTTAAGTGGTAGTGGAAAACTATTTTGTCATTGAGTAAAAGTAGAATTTCAAGATTCTGAAATCACTTTTAAATTTCCAATTATAAACTGAATTAATTATACTTTCATACATCCTTCAATGATACAAAATTCTAAATCTTAAAAAAATATGCATCTCTTTTGAAAATGGTATAATCTTATATTATTTGAAAACCACGGAACAAATTTTGCAATAGACCTAGTTTTAAGAAATGATATGGGGGCCGGAGATTTAGCTCAGTAGTTCCAGCACCTGCCTAGCAAGCACAAGTTCCCTGGTTTGATCGCCGGTAACCACATACAACAATACCGGGCATGGTGGCTCGTGCCCCACAGCAATTAGTACCACATACCACAAATGTCGGGCTTGGTGGCTCACATCTGTAATCCCAGCACTCAAGAGGCAGAGACAGGAGGATTGCTGAGTTCGAGGCTTGCCTGGGCTACATAGTGAGCTCAGAGCCAGCCTGAGCTACAAAGCGAGACCCGGTCTCAAAAAAAGAAAAGAAAGAAAGAAAGAAAGAGAGAAACAGAGAAACAGAGAAAGAGAGAAACAAAGAAACAAACAAAGAAAGAACAGAAGCGATATGGACATCTTGAAATTAATTCTTTGTCTGTAGCATCAGGAGTAGTTATATAAATTACCTTTCAAAATATATGTAATTATTTTCATCCCTCCACCAATCCTTCATTTTATTACCATCCTCATCTTCCTGAGTTCATCCTCCCACTCCTGCCCTTTTTTGCATATTCCTGTTACTGGGCCCCTTAATCAAAGAAATTCTCCTACATGTCCACCATGGACTTTTCACAAAATATCCTCTTGGTAACTGTGTAACTTGTTGGTTTTTCCAACATGTAGACTTTCAACCTTACTCCTCTCATGAGCAAGTAAGCTCTTAAGTAAGATCTACTTTTCTTCTACTCCTTGGGTTGAACTTGAGAAATGAGGATTCTGGGAAATGATAAAATGTTTTCTTATTACCTCCAGCCCTTTACACTTCCTCATTCTGTAAAGATGAAATAAAATGAACATCATATTCATGATTACATATTCTGTGAATACATGATATTCTGTTCCTCTTCTAACTACCAGCTGCTTTCCTTTGGTCATGTTCCAAAGTTCATTGAAGACTTTAGCAATTGTCTTATTCTTTCTCTTCAGCTCATCTTGTAGGCAATTTAACAGTTTCAAACCTAAACTGGATTCCTGGGCTTCATCAATTTCATCCCTTTTATTCTATTTCAGACACCACCTACATGCTTGGTCCTGGAACTGTCAACAGTGTGCAATGCTTTACAACTGAAATCTGAATGTCTAGGATACATCTATACAATTTATATCCTGATGATGCTTCAAGAACTTGGTAAGTAAATTGATTACTATTTTTTTAACCAAGGGATTAGGTTTAATTGATCTCCTCATTTCTACTGCCTCAGGGACATTCTAACATAGAGGTCCATGAGTATTCTACTTTTGGCAGAGTCCCAATGAAATTTTCTATTTGACATAAGACTTCAAAGAATGAATTTTCTTCAGATATAAGCTCCTGCTTTTGATGTTTATATTGCTATTAGTGGCATAACCAGTCCATAACTTACAAAACTTGATGTTCATTTAACTTGTTACTCTTCCCTTTTTTGAAATGCCTCTAGAATCCTTCTAGTCTTTTCAACTGATGTCCTACTTTGGTGATTAACCATCACCTTTTAACCAGAGAAAAGCTGTTCAAATTAATTTTTGTGAGACCTTTCTTCATAGCTAACTGTGGAAAAGAAAAAGCTTGTTTTGCTTCTTGGTTTTGGAGTTTTCAGTCCTAAATTGGGTAGACTCATGCTTTCACTGCTGGTGGGTATGTTCCACCAGATGGGAATGACAGGAATGCTATGGTAGGGCAAAACTAATGATTTCAGAAGGCAGGAAACAAAGAGAATAATGAAGTCTCTTGGGTCCCACAATCCCCTTCAATACATTCCCCCAAGGGTATACTGTAGCAGACACTTCCTTCCGCCCACTCTTTTTTAACTGAGTTCTTCATTGGTACCCTTTATATACAGTTCACAATCACACTCAACATTTGGGAATTTGTACCAGTATATGACAGAAGTTAATTCTCATTTTTACCCATATCCCTACCCACCCACAAATCCCCACCCCTTATATATATGTTATTTTCCTTCCAAATCATGTTTATTCTTTCCCCTCATTACATTCCCCACCACATTCCCTTTGAATATTTCCTATTTTACAAAATCTATCCTACTGTCTAGAACTCATTTACATCTACAGGTTCTCATACCAGAGAAAAGATACAGGATTTACATTTCTGTGATCTATTTATTTCACTTATTAGTGCGTCCTCAAGGTGTATCCATTTGCACATAAATGAATGAAACGTGTCATTCTTTATGCCAGAATAATATTCCATTTTATTAAAACACACACACACACACACACACACACACACACACACACACAATCTCCTTTATCCAGTCTCCAGTTGATGGGAATCTGGGTTGTTTCCAAAATTGGGCTATCACTAACTGAGCTGCTATGAGTATGGGTGTACATATGACTTTACAATATGAATCTTTTTTTTTTTTTTGAGACAGGGTCTCACTTTGTAGTTCAGGCTGGCCCTGAGCTCACTATGTAGCCCAGGCAAGCGTCAAACTCAGCAATCCTCCTGTCTCTGCCTCCCGAGTGCTGGGATTACAGGCGTCAGCCACCACATCCGGCAGAATCTTTTAATTCTTTTAGGTATATTCCTAGCAGAGGAATAGCAGTGTCAAATGGGACCTCTAATTCTAGTTTTCTGAGGAGTCTCCACATTGATCTCCACAATAGTTGTACAAGTCTTCAGTCCCACCTACAGTGGAGAAGGGTTCCTTTCTCCCCACAGTCTCGCCAGCATTTATTGCTGGTTGATTTTGCAATAGTAGCCATTCTTTGTGGGGTGAGATGAAATCTCAGTGTTGTTTTCATCTTCATCTTTTGAATGACCAGTGATGTTGAACATTTCTTCCTATGCTTCTTGGCTGCTTTGACTTCTAAATCTGAGAAGTGTCTATTCATTTCAGATGCCCATTTTTGAATTGGGTCTTTAAATTTGGGGGCACTGATTTGTTTAAGTTCTTTATATATTCTAAATAGTAGCTCTTTGACAAACAGCTAGTAAAGATTTTTTTTCCCATATCATTGGTTGTTTTATAGCTGTGCCAATGGCTTCTTTTGCTGTTCAGAAGCCTTTCAGTAGGATGAGAGCCCATGTGTTTATTCTTTCTGCTAGTTCTCATGCTATAGAGCTTTTGTTCATAAAATCTCTGCCTATGCCAATATCTCCAAGAGTTTTACCTAGTCTGTTTTCCAGCAGGTTTATTGTTTCTGTTTCAATGTTTAACTCTTGAACCATTGTGATTTTAGTTTAATACATGGTGAAAGAGATAGGTCTAGCTTTAGTTTTTGGCAGGTTTTTCCAGCACCATTTCTTAAAGGGGCTGCTTTTCCTCATTGAGGATGTTTGGCTCCTTTGTCAAAAAAAAGGTGGCTTATTAACAGGCTACAATGGCACAAGCTTCTTTCTTCTCTACAATTCAGCTGTGTTACACTGAAAGTAGCTTCCAGTTGAGTTCACTCCCAGCCAAGGTCAACTGACTCCAACATCCTTCTGAATAAGTCATTTCTTCTCTTCAGCAAAGATATGCTCTGCCTCATTCTATAGTTCTGCCTGCTCATTACTTATTATCAGAAGGTATTCCAAGATCTGCCCATGCTTATAATGAATGAAAACTGGATGTCCTGGGAGTTTTTTGTCTTTGTTACTCAGAGCAGTTTAGATAAGCCTGACTCAGTTTTTCACAAGTTTCTCTATGTCTTTATGTCCCACTTTCCTATCTCATGAACACTATACCAGCTCACAAGAGACCAGGTCTCATTTTAGGAGTGCCTAATAACATTCCCTTTCCCTTTCCTTGTACATTACTTCCCAAAAGTCCACAGTACCCTGCAATAGTGCCACCCTTGAGACTAAGCTTTTAACAAGTGGCAATTTGGAGGGCATTAAAAATCAAAACTACAATTACCTCGAAGTTTTTCATTTCTAATACCATGATTTCCATAGAATTCAAAAAATACATGTATAAGAAGTTTATATAGGTATCCACAAATGAATTATTTCTAGAATTATTAAATTAGATATGTTGAAACGTGAGTCATTTCATTGTTCAAAAACTTTGTTTTTTACATTCTAAGTACAATTTCAAAAACTAGTCAAAGCTAAATATTCTACCATTTCTCTGTAAAGTGCAATGATTTTTCTGCCTTTTTTCCATCAACCCTTTTGTACAACTGACTTTTATTCAAACTCTTCCCTAGTGAGTGGTTCACATAGTATGGTCCCCAGACCAACAATATCACCATTACTTTGAGAACTTATTAGAGGTAAAATTTTGTGGGTCTCACTCCACCCTGCTTGCTCAGAAACACTAGGTAAGCTCCTAAGAGAGTGCTTGCTTCCTAGAAAACTTCTTCAGTTATTTACTGAACAAACAAGGATATCTATGAAGTTATGCTAATTTCTTTTTGCTAACTTCAGTAGAGGAAATTTAACTTCCACCAGATACACCAGCTAAGAAGAGACAGTGGTAGAGCTTCCAAGAAACCTGAGTGATGGCTACTCAGAGATGTAATTTGTAGAAGCTTCTCTCACTCTCTTGCCTAGGAAAAATACTGTAGAAAGGACCTCATATTCAAAGTCTTCCCTCTGTTTACAGCAATATGTGCAGTGAAATGTCCCACTTTTACTTGGGACAAGGCTAAAGAGATACAATTCAGCCAAAATTTACAGCTATACTCTGGATATATTTTGGCTTCTGAGTATTTAGCACAATAACTGTTTAGCACAGTAACTGTTGAGAATACAACTTTTATGATTATAGGGAAAGAGGCCATAACCAAGTGTATAAGGCTTCTATCACACACTTTGTTTCTTTTTTTTTTCTGAAAAGTATACTTCTAGAATCCCTTTTCAGTAACTAGTTCTCCTGACAGATGATAAGTTCACTCATATTAACATAGCAGTGATCAAATATGGGAATCCTCAGTTACTTAAATTGTAGTAAATGTTGTGTATATTTTTCCATTTCTACAATCTTAACATTATCTAAACTTGCAATTTCCTGTTTTGTTTAACAAATGATAAATAAGGCTGGAGATTTAGCTCAGTGGTTCTGGTGCCTGCCTGGTAAGCACAAGGTCCCTGGTTCGATCTCAGGTAACCACATACAATACCAGGAGTGGTGACTCATGCCCCCCAGCAATCAGTACCACATACTACAATGCTAGGCATGGGAGCTCACACCTGTGATCCCAGCACTCAGGAGGCAGAGACAAGAGGATTGCTGAGTTCGAGGCTTGCCTGGGCTACATAGTAAACTCAGGGCCAGCCTGACCTGCAAAGCAAGACCCTGTTTAAAAAAAAGGGGGTGGGCCCAGGCGTGGTGGTTCATGCCTGTAATCCCAGCACTCAGGAGGCAGAGACAGGAGGACTGCTGAGTTCGAAGCTTGCCTAGGCTACATAGTGAGCCCAGAGCCAGCCTGAACTACAAAGCAAGACCCTGTCTCAAAAAGGGGGGGGTGGCGGCGGAGATTTAGCTCACTGGTCCCGGCGCCTGCCTCGCAAGCGCAAGGTCCTGAGTTTGATCCAGGTAACCACATACCAACGCTGGGTGTGGTGACTCACACCCACCAGCCATCAATACCACATACCACAGTGCCAGACGTGGTGGTTCAGGCCTGTAATCCCAGCACTCAGGAGGATTGCCTGGGCTACATAGTGAACTCAGGGCCAGCCTGAACTACAAAGTGAGACCCTGTCTCAATAAATAAATAAATAAATAATAAATGGACAGATATTGCCCCCACCATTCAGCATCAAAACTTGAGGGATTTAGAGAAAAGTTCCAAAGAGCAGTGATCCTGTATTTGAAGATAGAAAAATGCAATAACTAAATAAAAATAATTACCAAGTAAAGCACTAATTACAGTTAAACTATTGTCTCATTTTTTACTGCCTGGAAACCTGTGACAGATCCCGGTAATTCATTCTATGGTAAAGGTCTGCTTGATTTTTTTAGGTTTGTTGGTCCCAAAATACACTTGGATTCAGTAAAGAATGTTTCATAGATGTGGCATTGCAGGTCTCCAAGAAGAAGAAGAATTTGCATGAGTTAGTATAGAAATTCAAGCAGATTTTAAAAGAAGTCGTTTTTTTGTTGGACTGGAGGGAAGCTTTGTGGAATATCTAGCAGGCAGGAACTGTGGGTGATCTGTTAGGCACTGTAAAAGATCAATTAATATTACTTCATGTTTAACTTCATGTTTAACTTTAGCTAATGATCATAATCTGACTTGAATTAGAACTTCTATGTACTATACTTAAACCAAAACTAGCAAAATTAAGTTTTGAATTATAAGACGTTTAGGTTAAGAGTCATCAACTTTATACACAAATTATAAAACAAAATGTCCAACAGTGTTTCCCGTTTATTCCTAGACAATGGAAATGAAATAACGAAAAAGTGAATCTAGGAACCATGGGGCTTGCATACTATGATACAGTGAACTTTTTCTCATGTTCTAACATTTTTTTTTCTATTCTGATCACTGATCACTTCAACAGTCATGGTAACTATTGAATTTGTCGATGGCATGTACCATTACAACCATTCCTCAGGGAAAATGATACCTGGCATAGTTTCATACAATTAGAAAGGTCCAGATTTCTCAGGGTATTAACTCCAAATCTAAACATGCCATTTTCTTGA
>PVIC010032706.1:0-20555 GCA_004025085.1 Thryonomys swinderianus | reverse complement strand
CTCTCTCTCTCTCTCTGTCTATCTCTCTTCCTCACCTCTCTCCCTTTGTAGGACTAGATATAGAACTCAGGAACTCATGTGTTGTAGGCATACATTGTACCATGGAGCTACATCCCCATTTCTTCTTGTTTTAATTTAGCTAAGTTTGCTCTGGTTGGCTTCTAACTTACAATCCCCCTTCCTCAGCCTCCTAAGTAGCTGGGATGACAGGTGCATGCCATCATGGCTGGTCATAAACTCATCTTTTACAATGGACATCTAGCGTGATGAGAATAAAATTTTGTTAAGGTTGTATTTCTGAGGGTTTTCATAAAAGGAGGTTGGTTTGGCTCATAGTTTGAGGGTACAGATTCTAGAGAGCACAACCCTGGCTCTATGGTCACGGATGACCCTTACCCAACCTGGGTGCAGGTGGCAGTGGTGAGAGCTTTGGGGAGAGGAAGATTTCATCCTGAATGAAGCAGAGAGCTGGGTGGAGTCAGGGTTGTCCCTTTAATATTAATAACCTCTCCTGACGATTTCCACAGAGTCCCCAGAAACCTGTGCTCTGAGAGGACACCCTCAGATGACGTCAGGAGCTTGACCCAGGCTCCATATCTTAAACATTCCACAGTCTTCCAATACTGACACTCCTGGGCCTTTGGCCATGATGGATCCTTGGGAGATTCTGTAACCACATCCAATCTGCCTGGCTCTATGCAAAGCATGAAAGTGAAAATCCTCATCTCACAAATCCATTATATCCAAGCCAACGTTGTTTGTATAAGGCTGAAAGCTACAGTTTGATTAAGCTGTCTTATTTTTAAAATGGATTCATGGAACTTTTAAAGTTGTTGTTTTCTGTAGAACCACAGTTCTATTTTTAAACCGAACCCATAATTACCAGAAACTATGAAGGTAGAATTTGTATTCTTGGTAAAACATCAGGCACTTGTATGATTAATATTGTGGCTGATTTTGCTACTGTCTTCACTTCTTATTTTAGTTTAACCACTACTTTCTCATTTATCTAATGACATACCACATAATCAGGGTTTGTTCTTCAATGACTGTTCTTTTAAATGCTAGCATAAATTATTGGCACATCTCTAAGGAATGGAGGACTAATACAAAGTAGAAATTAGATAAAAAGTCTTACAATGACAGGACAGTGATTGGTGGTGGGGCTCACTGCATTGAGTTCCAGAAATGATATCAACATGACACATTTCTACAAACTCTTATCTTGCTAGTTTGTTCTCTTCCTTTCCTACTTTAATAGTATTAATTTGTCCACCCTAGAATGCACATTCACTCGCTTGCCAGTACATAGGAAGAACCAAGACTCTTACACGGACGTGTTCCTTTATTTTGTATTCTTGTGCTGCCCGCTGCTTCCTAACCATACCTTGCCAAAATTCTGTTGAAATTATGAAGAATTCAAATCGGCTTATTAATGTGCTTTGTTTTTAATTCTGGATACTCCCTGGACTTTTCTCAGTGAAAACACTCCACATGTCCCCCTGTCTGTCTAAGTATCCAGGCATCTGGATGCCTCACCTCTGCATTTATGTTCACTCACCACCAAGGAGTCCTATGTTCCCCTCCCTTGTGGGGAAAGTAGCTGCTCTCAGGTACGCAGAACCTCCCTCCTCAAATCAGATAATATTTGTATCATTGCTTCATTCCTAGTTCAGATTATTTGAAAAACGTCCCCATCCCCGTTGTCATATCTCTGTGAGCAGGACCTTTCTCATTTGTTCTTGTATCACTGGGGCTTTCACTATTCTTAGGAAATTCAGGCAGTCGGTTGGTCATTTCACAGAATGGAGAGGAAATACCTGATAGTGTTACGAATGGCATATTGGAGTACTTGAAAGCAAAGCTGAGGGGAGAAATTATGTTGATCTCAAACCAGGAGAATTAAAGGAGCCATTCTTGAAGAGGGTTTTAGAGGTATTTTCATTAAGTGAGCAGATGGTATCTGATACTGAGATAATTTCACAAGCGATTCTGTCATGTATACCCAGACTTTGCATGATTGCCATACCGTTACCTGAATTAGGGATAAATTTAGGGCATTCCAAAATTTTTGCAAGACTGAGATTAATTGTAAGCATTGAGGAAAACGTAGATGAGAAACACTTTCAAATGTGACTGACACTTTCTATTCACATGGCCGTTGCTGCAAAATCATATGGAATGTGAATTGATCTCATTGTTACCTAACAATAATAGATGTACATTTAAAAAAATATACAGTATGTAATCTATTCTGAAAAATAAAGGAAGTTAATAATTCTTTAAATGCACTTGAGATTTATTTGAATGGTACTAAATTTGACATTTTGTCCTTTACATAAATTTTTTTCCAGATGAAAATAGCTTTAATAAATTACTGTTGTAAAATAATGTTTCTAACAGATATGTGATATAATTCAGAAAGCATCAGAAAAAATGAACAACAGTATGATTACTCAGAGATAGCCATTACTACTATTTTATATATATGTTTCTGATGTTTTCACATATATTTTTTGAATACATGTTACAAAAGTAGAATCATATTGTTGTGAGAAGCTTTGTATGCTAACATGTAATTCTACATTATTGTTTTAATGATCCCAAAGCAAGTTCTTTGGAGGAAAAAAATACAAAAAACTTATGATTGCATCACTGAGCTTTAAATCTTACACTACTAATAAACAAGTCATGTAAAATATCAAAATACATTCATGCATTTATCTTTTTTGTTTGATAATTTCATTAGAAGATATAAAATAATTGCAAATTTATAGGGAAAATATACCCTATATCTGTATCTACAACTATAGATATGAACATCTATATGTACATATCTATATGTACATGTATCTCTTCTCTTTGCCTCTCTTTGTGATGTATATATGAAACATACACGTGGTTAATTATTCAGCTGATTAGTCAAAATAATGGCATAAGAGCATTTTGACCTGTAAGTGTACAAAAGTTGTCTGAAATATCTTCGAATTATTTCTTTACAATGAGAGTGTTTTATGAAATAAAACTTCTCTTCTGTCTTAGGTTTTGAGTGATTACTTCTAAAACTACAGTGACTCTGGAACCATGAGGAAGATCTCTCTCTCTCTCTATTTACTATAGTTTTGTTTTATTTTGCTTTTAATTTATACTTTGAGTTTCTCATGTAAGAGAAACCCTGTGAAAGTTAAACTTGTGCACTACTTTTGAAGAAGGTAGTGGTTGTGAAAATAATTTATCACTTTGCAAGAATTATTTTGGAATTTTAATTTAACTTTACAAACATTGTTCAGAAATGGCTGCAGGATGTAAAGCAATTAGCATTTTATTATTCTGTCTGTACTTCTTTTTAATTTTTCTTTTCTGTATCAGTTTTGCTTGAAATGCAGAAACCTCTGTAGATCTGTACATATTTCTTTCACAATAGTGTTTTTGTTTTCTATTTTAATTTTATTTGTGGTCTGTTAGCTTACATTGACTCCCGTGTCTTTTTCTACATTTCCCTTTGTTTTCTCATATCATTATTTTCTCTTAATCATTTTGTTATATTCATTCTGGAAGAATTGCAAATTTTTCTTTGAACAATTTATTTTTTAAAAACATACATTTACTTTGACTTATTTTTTGTTTCTTTTTAAAATTTGTTTTTAGTATTTTTGAAAGCTTTAAAAGTTTTGAATCCTTAAAAGCTTCATCACACAATCTTGCTTTCCTTCCTGTGCCTCAAGTATTTTTTTTCCCTTATGTTGACAAATTTTATTTTACTGAAAATAGCAACTTCTGGAGCCTTTGATACCACTGCAATTGTGTGCTCTAGTAACCTCTCTAGATCCTGTTTTTGTGACTTTCTCATATATTATTAACAAAGTAAACAACCTATCAAGAAGGATGAAGGGAATTCCACACTTTTGGCCTCCTGTCTCTTGAATGTGAGATTTCTATCTGCTCCCAACTTATAGATGGAAAGGGAGGTCAGCGTACTCACTCCCACTTCTCCTGAAACACAGTAACGCTCACTTCTGCTGAGTCATGCTCCTCTCCTCTCTCTTTCACTAGTTCCCTGGAACTCTGGGTTGGGTGTGAAGCAACACATTTGAGAGCATGCTGTTTTCAGTGACAGCTTCACAGCCAAGCACGTTATTTCTACAAGTGACTTTCCCCAGAACTGTACTGCTCTGAGTTTTCTTTTGTTTTCTGCAAAACTCTGGAAGAACTATTAAAACAGTAAGTCCCTGACTCAGGAATGAGTTCCATTCCAGGTCAACGTTCATAAGTCAGATTTGTTCGTAATCCAACAAAGTGAATCTTCTATGTTTCATCTAGAGAAGTTCCTAATTCAAATGTTCATAAATTGGGAATTTATGATACCTTGGTGTCCCTGAATCTGAGGTTTTGCTTTTTATGGTTTTATTTACCCAAATCAGCCATGGCCTGGAAATATTAAATGACAAATTCCTGAAATAAACAATTGCTATGTACATTTTAAGGCCTACACCTTTCTGAGGGGGTAGATAGAGTGTCCCAGTCTCTGCTACCTGGGTTGTGAATCATACCTTGCCATCATGTGCAGGGGTATACACATCCTACCCATTTGTCTCCTAGTCAGCCTCTTAGTTATACTGTCAAGGTGAAGTATTAATACTCGAGTAACCCTTATCTTACTTAAAATGGCCCCACTGTATAGGAGCTGTGAGGTTAATGGTTGGATAAGTCAGAAAGAAGATGGAAAGTGCTTACTTAAATCAAAAGAGTTTCTGACATAATAAAGAAGAACAAGTATTACATATTGAAGGTGTTAACAAATAGGAATAATCATAGTACAGATAGGGTTTGATACTGTTCGTGGTTTCAGGCATCTGGCATATGTCCTAGAACTTATCTCCTACAAATAAGTGGAATATACTGTATCATTTTTTTCTTTTAAAATGCTTTCTCATACAGAAAGTCACCTTTCAACCTTAACGTGCCCTTCATGATAATATGTTGCCAAACAGTTTCATTTTCTTGTAGAAGTGCTTATCTTGAATGATGTCAGTATTGAACTTTAGATTTGTTTACTTTCATAACATCCATCTGGTTTCCTTAAATGTGTAAAATTACAAAACTGATCTTCTGGCGAATAGGCAGAAAGGTAAGACCTTTTAGTACCCATAAGACCAACACTAGAACATAGGTTCCTCCATTTCTTTCTCCTGCTCAGATTTGCTAGGTACATTTATTAATTTGCATGTAAAGGTTTCATACTGTCACGATTCTATGAATGATGATTTTTTAAATGATTTACTTAGTAAAATATTTTAAATGTGTCTTTTAAAAACACACATAAACAAGAAAGAACAATATTTTTTAAGATAGTGATTTGACCTAAAGAAAAAAGTTAATTTCATTTACTGAGTGTTATTGATTTTCTTCTCTAAAAAAATGCCTCTATTTTATACTAAAACAGAGAGATTAATTGATAGTACAAGTGTCCTTGTAACTGGAAAAAGTAACTATAATAGTATAAATTTTGGATAGCTTGCTCTGCCCTCACTTTAATTCCTCAAACAGGGTAAGGAATGTAGTCATTTAACAATGCCAAAGGAAATACAATCTTTTATATTATTATAATTTTGGATAACTGAAATAATGAGTTATGCATATGCCTCATTTCAGATGGGAAGTCAAGTTTCACACCTTTATTTATTTTCTTTTTCAGTACTGAGGACTGAGCTCAGGTCCTTGTGCTTCCAAGGTAGGTGCGATACTACTTGAGCTAAATCCCCAGCCCTTTACACCTTTATTGATGAGTGGAATTCTAGTAAAGTTAGGGGAGGACTAAGTTCACACAACAGATGTCCCCAACTACAGAGAAAGTATTTTTCACTCATGATGTAAAGGATCCAGTTTGGGAAGATGGCTTTGCTCCACGACTAACTTCCATCATCTGATTGCTTTGCTGTTCTCTACTTCTTTCTTCTCATCTGCAGAGTTGAAGTTGTTCTGCACTCAGTCCATGTTATAGCACCAAAGGAAAAAGGAAGGACTCCATGGCAAGAAGCCTACATTTTAAGTTTAAGATGACCCTGTTTGGCTTTAACACTCATATAACCACATCTATCCATAAAGTAAGTTGGGAAATGACGTCAATCATGTATGAGTTTAAGCTTCATCATTCTCACTGTAGAAGAGTTCATTAACTGATGAGGAGGACATCACTTCAATACCAGCACCACATAGGAAGGTGGGGCAGGAGGATTGCAAGTTAAAGCTCAGCCTTGGAAACTCTGACTTAACAAAATCATTCAGACAAGACTGGTCCATTCAGGGTGGTATGAGGGGAAAGAAAAACAGGGATAAAAATGGTAAAATATTAAAACAAAGCTTATATAAATAGGGAAGGGTGGAGGGGTTGATGGGAGGGAAGGAGAATGGGAAAAAAGAAGAACCAAGATACAGCCTGTATAGGTACAAATTCCCAATAATGAATGTGACCAATATGCATACCTAAAATGTACCAGTAAATGTAATGAATAAAAAATAAAATTTTAATCTTTATTATGATCCTACAAAGAAAAAGCTCTATCCAAAAATTTAAAGCAATAAAAAAGGCTGGAAATGTAATTCTATTCAAAGGCCTTGAGTTCAATCTCTATTACCACAAAAGAGTTAATTATAATTAGCACTCTCCACAGTTCTAACATTAGACTGTTTTGGGTATATGTAGTCACATTTTTTTTTTTTTTTTGAGACAGGGTCTCACTTTGTAGTTCAGGCTGGCCCTGAGCTCACTATGTGGCTCAGCAAGCCTCAATCTCAGCAATCCTCCTGTCTCTGCCTCCCAAGCGCTGAAATTACAGGCGTGAGCCACCACACCAGGCACTGTAGTATGCAGTATTGATTGCTGGTGGGCATGAGTCAACACGCCCAGCATTGTACGTGGTTACCAGGGATCAAACTCAGGACCTTGCACTTGTGAGGCAGGCACCACAACCACTGAGCTAAATCTCCAGCCCTGTAGTCACATTTTATATCATCTTTTGCTCTCTCTAAAAGGGATGTAAATATCTTCAGTAAACTGAGGGTGTTTTATTCTCTCATTTAATGAATATGTCCTCTACTGTGTGGGCTCCACAGTGCTGAGAAATATATGACCCAATCCTATATAATGTAAAGGTTGCTGGGTTTGCATGCCATAGTATCCAGAGTAACTCTTGTGGTGCTGTTATTATCATGCAGAAGTTCTGGCAGACAGTATCCACTCAAACAGCTCTGATGAAGCTTTAACGAAGAGTCAGGCACCATGGCCCACAAGCCCCAGATGATGAACTCTGTGATTTATATTTTACATGTAAAAATGTATTTGCAGCAAAAATTCAATATCAGTTTATGAAGTATTATGAGAAGATTTTCAATCAAACCTTATATAAAGTGGCATTCCAGTTATAGGTGGGTGTGTGGTTCTGAGGGAGTTTTCTCCTTAATGACACAGTAACACTGTTCAAAACTTGACAGGGTTGTTAATGAAGTCTGGAATCATAAAATCACACCTCTGGGAAAAAGAAAAGAAATGAACCTTTGTATTCATTTTCATGATCAAGTCCAGATGTAAAATCAAAATAATAATATTAAAGAATGTAGAAAAATCATGATGCCAACAATCAAGAATTTCATTGGCAAACCTTTCTAAAAGGAGGGTTGCTGGAACTTTCTTCAAAGCTCAGGTACCTTCAGAAAGGGGCAACTCTGAAGATTTAACCTACCATGGGATTTTTGTAGAGATATCGCCTAATATTTATGCAGTATTGAGTTACATAACCTATGGGGTTCTGTTTCTTTGAAAAATCAACAGATTTGGCTCTGGATATGTGATCTTGGGGTACTTAATCTCTATTGCCCTCTCGTCTTCATCCCAAAAATCATAATTCCTAGAAAGTTGGGGACATAGGTGATGCAGAAAACAGTTCAGTTCTGGCAGCTCAGGTCTCTTAATTTTTTTTTTTTTTGCTCCTTTTGTCTCTGTGAATCTTTAGAAAATAGGCATATGATTCTTCTTCAGTTTGATATAAATTTTGTCCTGTAAGAGGGAGACTATCCAGCACCAGGAGAGATTACACCATGTTAATGAAGAGTAAAATAGACCCACTTGGACTTCTTGGATCTAAGTGTGATACTTATTATCCGTGTGACATTGGGCAAATCACTTAACCCCTTTAAGCCTCAATGCCCTTCAATCTAGAACACTGTACTATTGACCTCATGAGGTTTTTGAGCATTAAATGACTTAATCTATGTAAAACACTCAGTAAAATGTTATGACATTTAGTGAAAATCCAATAAATATCAATACTATGGGTGATTCAAATATTAATAAGTATGTTCTAATGCATTGGCAATGATTAAGGACTATTTTTAAACTGGAAAACTCATTATGCTTCTCAAATCCGTGATCTTAGCAACTCCTGAAGAACTGTGGTTGGCTAGTTGAGTTTAGACTCTCGTTCTTTCTGGGAAGACTGTAACAGATGATGAGTGTCTGGTGCTTCGGTGAGGACCCGAGGCAGCCAGTCTTGGGTTGCTGACTTGGGGAAAGCAGTAGAGAGGTGCAGACCATGCAGGACACTAGTTTCCTTTCTTTTTAATGCACAAAAGGATGAATCTCAATGTGATATAAACAAAAGAAATTCAATCTTTAAACAATTTCTGGAGAATTTCATGTTCATGGCCTCAGGTCACGTTTGTGGTTTGCCACAGTGAATGTTACTTCCCAGGGGTCCTGCCTCTTTGACGGTGTCTGACCACCTTATCACTGCATCTTCCTGCTGATCCAGTTTTCTGTGGCCCTCTCCACCTGTGCCGATGGCTTATCACCCTACTCCTTAGTCCTTAAAGTTAATTAATAAAGACTAGCATGAAATTAACTGATTGATGAGCCTTTACAGAACACCAGTGGGTAATCTGAAACAGGGAGCTGCACCCTACAATGAGAGAACCATTGAAAGAGGACCTGAGAAATCATTGTTTCTAAGAATCTATCAGCTGAACACAGAGAGATCATGAACCTCAGCTGTCTCCATTCCTTCCACCGCTGCATCCTTTTGGTTGTGTGGCTGGCCTCCATTCAGCACCACCTTCCTTTCCTGCCCCATCAGTACACCACTTTTGCTGCCCATACTTCCTGTCCCTCTAGGCTATCAATTATAAGATGCCCAAATCATTTTTTTACTTAAATTACCATCATGAGCACACAGAAAAGGCCTTCTTTTCTTTAAATGTGACTGTGCAGAATCATTTTGTTCTCTGTGTTCTCACCAACCCTGTTCTCACTTCCGCATTCTAGATTACTGTGCCTGGCAGGGTCTGCATGCTGTCATGGTGATGCCAGTGTCCGTGGCAACCCTCTCTCGCCTCCAGATGCACAACAGCCAGCACATGGACACTGTCCATTTCGATTGCTGTCACTCTTTACTTTTATGAGCTTTGTGCTTTCAGTATTATCTAACATATCATTATTCAGACATAAACCTGTTAAGCACTAAAAATCAGATTTAAAAGGAAAGAATTGAAATGTTCAGAAAACTTAAGCAATTTTTCCCAAGGATGAAAACCTCTTCAATATGAGAGCCCAGTTCTAAACTTTGCTGTACCCTGATGCTATATTAACTGGCATTTTACGGAGATTATATCATTATTCAGCTCATAAACCTGTTAAGCACTAAAAATCAGATTTAAAAGGAAAGAATTGAAATGTTCAGAAAACTTAAGCAATTTTTCCCAAGGATGAAAACCTCTTCAATATGAGAGCCCAGTTCTAAACTTTGCTGTACCCTGACGCTATATTAACTGGCATTTTACGGAGATTATATCTTTTGGAATGGTATAAAATAGAGTAATTCCAAGTAGAATAGTGTCTTAGATATTGATGTCCTCAGCAATATCAAATACTAATTACTAGCTATTTTTCAAAATGTGGACATGAAATCATAAAATTACCTTGTAGGCATTTCTACAAATATAAAGGAATATTTTGATTTCAAAGGCTGTTCAGATTTAATTTCTGTCACATCTGTGATCCAGAAGTCCCTGAGGCTTGAGATTATCCAACAGTGGTACAAATGAAATAGATGTTCATTGTTTATGAAATGCTCAGTGTGAAGGCTGGCAGTCAATGCCTGATTGTGGGAACCTGTATTTCCTGGTGCTTCTTCTAAACTGGCAGAAATATGACCACTACTAATTCTCAGTCCCCCCAAGAGGCAAACAATTTATAGCACAGAAATCAAACTCATAAAGGAATTGTTCAGAATCTAGGGGTGGATAGAACTATCTTTGATATCTGTTTGGTCAGCCGATATAATTTTTCACTGGTGATAAAATTGAGAAAATTCTTGAATAATCCCTCTGGAATCCTACGTTACACCCAGTTTTGCTCTCGCGATGGATTTGTGGGACATCCTTATCACCCACAGAAACATAGTAATGATGAATTCTAAATTATTTACTACCAATGTGTTCAGTATATTAACGATAATCTTTTCATGTTCAGTGAGCTACAAAATAAACTGCACTGTTTTGGTTAATAAATTTTATGTTCAGAGGTACTGGTGCATTGTCTAAAATATATAAAGTAACTTTTTAGTGGGACTAAGTCTAGGACCTTCACACTGAGCTATATATATCCCTTCCTTTTTCATTATTGTTTTTCATTTTGGGACAAAGTCTCACTGAATCATTGTTTCCCACATTGAGTTTGATCCTGCAACCTTCCTGCCTCAGCCTCCATCATAGCTGGGATTACAAGAGTGTGTCACTATGCTAAGTTTATGATGCATTTTTAGAAGAGAAAATAATAACTTTCAAGCTTATTTATAATAATGGCTATCCAGATAATTTTGTCATAGTTTAAATTTTTTCTTTTCGCATCAGAATGGGAGAAATGAGGAAAATAATAGTCCCACTGAATGTGGAAAATCCATTAAAATTTTTAAAATTATTTATTGCTGGAAACAACTTTCCATAGCATAATGGTGAAACCAGCACCTGTTGAAAGCAACCCCACAGTAACTTGATTAATGTTCCGGTCCAACCCTTTCCTAGTCATCATCTGCTACAAAATGTAAAAAAAAAAAATTTAATAAATACCTTCCCAGAATTCTGAAATTCAGTATGTTGTGTGCACATTCCTACTCAGTGTGGATAAGAAGGGGTTGGCATACTGAATCGCAAAGCAATAACAAGAATTGCTTTCTCATCTGGTCTGACATATGAGAAAACCACAAAACAAAGCCTGCACTGACCCTGCAGGTGTGCGGGCTGCACCGGAACAAAGGCACATTATTCCCCAGACTCTCTCTAGTGGCATCATCATTTGTGCTGAGACAAAAAGAAGTAAACAAATGTCCAATGCTGGCCTTGCTTCTGTGCCTTCCTCACCAGGGATCCTGAATTGGGTCAGAGAGGAGCCACATGGAAGAAGGGATTGTAGGCCAGTTTTAGCTGTCAGCTGATTGAAAAGGATCAAAACAGAAAATAACTGGAAACTGCATTTCAAGGTAGGATGGATATAGGGCTAGAAAATTCTGTGACTACCTCTTAAAATTTATTTCCTACATAAATTTTGTTGTTTTAGAAATAATGGCTGAAAACCAAGGCAGAGTTTTTTATTATTATTATTATTATAAGGAAGAAACTTTGCTTCAACCTCTCCTGCCCAGGAACAATTCGTATTTCAGACGTGGTTGACAATCCCATGGGTTTTATTGCCTCATTTGAAAAGTTATAAACCAGCAGCCCATGCCCACCAAGATTACCTCTTTCGCTAGTGGTGAACCCAACAGAATGTCAATTGACAAGTTAAATTTGATGATTTAATTAAATTTTATATTAAGCCCATTAGGTTAGCCAAATTTAATATTCCATTGCTGAGGGGCCAAAAAATTTCTGAGAGCCACTGTCGCATTGTGTGGTTATGGTTCTGCAAACAGAATTGTGGCTGTTGATTTTATAAATATTTACATTTAACTTTTGTGTTCCATTCTACTTATAGTATTCAGAAGATTACAAACTTCAAGCTACCTTGTATTTGGTCATATATTTCTAAGTATTTATCAGTGTCTACAAAGAAGGCCATATTTTCAATAATACTCAAATCATGATTATTAAAAGATAAATATAACCTTGATAAGTCTTAGCCATACACATTGTACCAGCAAAATATTTCTAGGAGTTTCCTGGGGGGGGTGTATCTCATGTAAGCTTAGCCACAAGAGCTCATTTCTCTGTTGTGTTTCCACATCATATTTCACATCTACCAGTTCCTTACAGAGTAATCTATGCAATGTTTGAAAAAGCAGGGATAGACCAGTGCTTAGGATGCCTCTTCCCTGGACCTTCTGGTCATTGCATCACTAATTCCTAAGGACCCTCGTACACTTCCCTTATCTCCAGTGTCTCAACCATTCACCATGCTTCAGCCATATCTCAGCGGGCTGCCCCTGTCTCTGTGCTGGAGGGCTTCTACATGCACTCCGACCTCTGCTCACATTTGAAATCTACTTTGTCTGCAAATAAGATAGCCGCCCACTTCTGCTTTTTTGTCATTTCCTGTTGCGTGGAGAATTGTTTTCCATCCTTTTGCTTTCAGTCTATGAATTTCTTTTTGGATTCAGTGTTTCTTGAATATGACATGTTGTTGGATCTTGTTTCTTAATCCATTCTACCAGTCTATTTCTTTTAATTGGTGAATTGAGCCCATTAACATTGATGGTTATAACTGATACGTGTTGACTCATCCTTGTCATGACATTTTTCTATTGCTAACTCTTTTATTATTATCATTTAAAAAATTTTCCATCCTTTCCATTCAATTTCTTGCCTTGTCTAATTGCTCCACTCTATTTGGCCTCATGGAGCTGTGACCCTCATTTGGTTTTTTCTAGGATATTGTTAAGAATTTTTTGGAGTGTTGGTTTGATATTCATGAAGCTTCTCAGGTGTTCTTTGCATGGAAGTATCTTATTTCCCCAACAATTTTGAAAGACAGTTTTGCAGGAAAACTCAATCTGGTTTGTTTTCTTTTAGGGCTTGTAATACTTCACTCCAGTCTCTCCTTGACTTGAGGGTTTGTGTACATTTATACATGCATTATGATCATATTCAACGTTGAAAATTTGTAGCTATACATGACACATCTTGATTCTCATTTTTCCCCCTTCCCCTACCCTCCCTAACCCCATCCCTATAAAAAGCTTTGTTTCCTTTTTTTCCTATCAATTTTTTTCCTTTCATTTTTCCCCCACCCACCCTTTCCCTTTTGCATGTTTTGTGGCTTTTTTTTTTTTTAACGTTGTTTGCACTATCTCTGGTTCCTTAATTGACTCTGAACAGTCTTATGTTATTCTCTTCTGCATCCTCTAGCAGCTGCTGGATTGATTTCTCATGGTCCTTTACTATTTTAAGAAATTTCTTCTGCTCACTAACTGCAATCCTGTTTTAACTTTCCCTGAAGATCATTGTCTTCAGGGCAGGTTGAGTGGGTCTCACTATAAAATTATTTACTCATTCAATTTACTCAAAGTATTTTTTTTGAGACAGTGCCTTGCTTTGTAGTTCAGGCTGGCCCTGAGCTCACTGTGAAGCCCAGGCAAGCCTCAAACTCAGCAATCCTCCTGTCTCTGCCTCCTGAGTGCCGGGATGACAGGCGTGAGCCCACCACGCCCGGCAACTCAAAGTATTTTGAAGTACGTACCTATCGCTGCCTTAAAAAGTTGATGAAAAAAGAGTTCAAGGAATGAAGAAGAGCAATTTTCCATCTGTTTTGCATAGTTGATACCAAATTTATGGCTAATATGAATCTTCTACTTAGTGAGTGGTTTCATCTACAGATAATGAAATTCATCTCTTCCTCTCTAAAAGGTATAGATTATTGTGTATTGTAGTGGTAGAGACCAATCACCCAGGTTTACTAATTCCAAATAGTCTACAATTTTTCCTACATATAAAAGAACTGATTTTGCTGTTTCAAAGTTTAGGTCTGTATCTACTTTTATTTTTAAAATGTATTATTATATGTAGTGGCTATAGAATAGGATTAAAAGATCATCTAAAGATGGATTCCGCTATTTGTGTTCTAAGAAACGTTGCTTAAGTATTTAAAAAATTCTGTCTGTCTGTCTACCTACCTATGCATATGAAAAAAATATTCTGATTTGCTTGCTTGGTTAAACATGTTTCATGCATTTGGGCATGAAGTCCTTTTAGACATGGTTATTTTCACATCACTCTACCCCTGAGCTAAACCTTAGCTCCTGAATTTCTTGTTCATTGAATTCTGAGCCTCTGCTTTTAAGAGTTTATGAAACGATGGTCGTGGATATACTTGTGTAATACACCAGCATGGTAGCCTGAAAGGAAAAGAGAAAACTGTAAAACTATCAGTGGTCAATTGGTTTCTCATGTTCACACAATGGCAATATTTCAGTAATTACTAGTAATTGTCCAAAAGTAGTTTTGCACTTTCCTTTGAATTTTGTTCCAATTTATTTTACTACTTATTATATAGTTTTAAAAAACTAATTATATGCAATGTAATATTTCAATAGATATAGCATGTTTTTGTATATAATATACATTTTATGACAGTTAATTTAATATATCCATTTGATATGATTAAGAAACCCTGAGGGGTTGGTAAAGCATACTTTTGAATGTATTTGATGAAGTCATGATGTTGGATACTGTATGTGATCTCTGATCCATTATTTACTGATGCTGTTTCCCTGTTGTGATTCCCAGCCTCCCTGTGTGAAATATCTTTTTCTCTCATGCCCTTCCTCCTTAGAGGCAGCTGCTCTTGTTCTGAATGCCCTGAAATTGTGAAGCAAATTAAACACATCCTCTATTTAGTTTTGAGTGTTGGGTATTTGATTTTAGCAGCAGGGAAGGTAAGTAATACAAAAACTGTTACCAGAAAACAGTGTGACTGAATGTGATCATGTGGTTTGGAAGCCTTCAGAACTGGTTTGCAGGAAGACTTTGGGAACGTTTTGAAATGCAAACTAGAGAAGCCCTAGAATGCATAAGCAGAGCTTGATGGCCAGTTCTGGTTAGAGCTTAGAAGAACAAAATGCTGATAACAATGTGAACACTAAGGCCAAGCAGGGAGGTTTCAGCTGGAAACAACGACTTCACTGAAACTGGTTAGAAGCCATATGCAATACGTTGTGGCAAAAGATCTGCATACATTTTGCCAATGTCCCTAGAATCCTTTTACTTTCCTCTAGTATTTCCAGGCTTTCCATTGTTATGGTTTGGATCTAAAATGGCATCAAAGCCTTGTGTGTTTGGCAGGTGACTGACTCTGGGGACGCTCTACTCATCAGTGATTTGGCCACTGATAGCTTGCTTCATAGCTGATGCACTGTTAGAAGGTGGGGCTCGTGGGAAGAAGCAGGTCCCTGGGGACATGCCTGGAAGGGAATCTCTCTCGCCGCTTCCTTCCTTCTCTGTTGGCTTCTTGGTCGCCATGACACAAGCAGCTCTTCCTCTGTCCAGGACCTTCCATCCCTCCCTTTCTGCTTTTGAGTCAGATGACCATGAATACAACCCAAAGCAGAAATGAGCTCCTCCTACCTTAGGCTGTGGGCTTCCCATATTTTGTCCCTCAAGTCTTTGCTCCATTTCGAGTCCATTTTTGAGTGATGAAGTCAACATTCAACCCTTTGCAAAAGGATATATGATTTTCCCAGCACTGTTCATTTAAGATGCCCTGTCTTCAGTGTGTGCTTTTAGTGCCTCTAGAGAATTATGTGGCTATTGTATCTGAGTTTAATTTTGTCCTCTATTTTCAAGTTTTCTTTGGCTAAACAAGGTATTTGTGCTTATGTTTAAGTTTAGGATTCTTTCTAAAGTTCTGTGAACAAAATCATTGACGATTAGATGTAGATTGGATTGAATCCTTGAATAGCTTTGAGTTGTATGAGAATTTTAGCGACATTAATTCTTCTAATCCAAGAGCATGGAAGGTGTTTCTGTTGTGATGAACTGTGTCCAAGGGAACTTAAAGATGCTAGATGGAACTAATTGACAAATTCAGAAATGCTGCAGGATACAAAATTAACATCAAAAAAGTAGCATTTTTATTAACCAATAGTAAGATGACTGAGGAAAAAAAAAAGAAGCAATTAGCTTCAAAATAAGATTTTAAAAATCTAGGAATAAATTTATATACATGAAAGATCTTTACAAGGAAAAGTACAAGAAATTGAAAAGATAAAAATACTGAAAGATCTCTCATGATCTTTTTAGCTCAGTGCTTTTTTCCCCCTGTGCTTGAAGCCCTTGTGTCCTATTGTTGAAGTTGCTAGGAAAAACATCAATCCCGATTAAATAATTATCTTAATATTCTATAATGCTATTATAAAATGTTGTATATTATGTACATATTTTTTCTCTGAGAATTCTTTTTCTCCTTCAAAATGCCCTTAACATTATTATTATTATTATTATTATTATTATTATTATTATTATTAGCAAGTTTCAGACTCTGCAATCCTCCTGCTTCAGCCTCCTGAGTGCTGGGATTACAGGTGAGAGCCACCGTGTCCAGGACTATGGCATGCGGTACTGATTGCTGGTGGGCGTGAAAAACCATGCCCTGCATTGTTGTATGTGGTTACTGATGATCAAACCAGAGACCTTGCACTTGCTAGGCAGGCACCAGAACCACTGAGCTAAATCTCCAACCCCAAATTCCCCTTAACATTATTAAACATTCATTCAATATCCCATGCCTTCCCTTTCAATATCTGTTGAATGTGTGATTCTTGGACTTTGAATGTGTACTCAAGGGAGATTTGCAAGAAGATAAAAAAAATTCTGCTCCAAGCAACATTTTGCTAACTCCTAGAGCTCTACAAAACCAACTTCTGGCCATTTATACAATAGATGTTTTACTGTTTTTACATGACCTTCAGGTATTTTACATGAATTTCTCATCAAATGTGGGTCCTCAAGAGAACACAGAACCCGGTTTCCTCTGGTAGAGTGATTTTTATCTGTACTCTGTTCCCATTATAATTTTATTTTCTCGGTGAAAATGAGTTTCACCACAGTGTCTTTACCTGGCTAGGTATCAGTTAGGAATGAGATTACAATTTTCTAATTTCAGACTGGCCCTAAGCTCACTCTTGCCCAGGCAAGCCTCGAACTCACAGCAATCCTCCTGCCTCTGCCTCCCGAGTGCTGAGATTACAGGCGTAAGCCATCATGCCCGGCCATATTTTAATGTTTATACAGTCTGTCATGAACAGTTACATTGCTTTCTAACTGTTGAGTAAGATTAATTATCTGCTTCAGGCGTATCCCAGTTAGATTTCTTAAAATGAAACCACAAAGACTATAGGATTTAAAATAAACATTTACAACCACTTTCTCATTGCCAATTTTCTCACGTGTAGTTCTCCAGTCTGTCAGCAGGGTGCAGCAGAGGGCTAATTTTAGTTTTAAATTAGCACGTTAAAGGGTATCAAACCCTTTCTCCTTCCTGGTTCTTCCCTCCTTCCTTCGCTCTCTCTCTCTCCTTTGCTCCCTCCCACCTTTTTCCTCCTTTCTTTCCTCTTTTATCTTTTCTCCTTTCTTTGATTTTTTTGCTTTTTTTCTTTTCTTTGTCCCCCATCTCTACTTGTCTTCTTTTCTCTTTCCTTTTTTTTGTCATTTCTTTCTTAATATAGGTTGTAAAGATAGGGAGTTATATTTTACACACGGAGACAATGACTCATTAATAAATTATGTTCATATATATAAAATACCAAATTTAATGTCCGTGAATTTTTAGGTTTTACTTTTAAAATAATTATCAAAGAATGGACATCATCTATGAAAGATCAGAGTATCAATACAAACAGGAATCGATGAACTTACACTTTGGCCAACAAGGATAATAACAGCAAAAATAAGCTTTGTTTTAAATGTACAAATAATTAACATCATATTCCACTTTCCAGAGCATATGCAAATGACCTCCTTTTTGCTACTGCCTTTAGAAATGTGGAAGAGAGAAAAAGGAATTTCAATCACAGCTCTCATTACTGTATCCAGGCCTTTCAATTGTGTTTCTTTCTTTAATGTAATAGTAAGCAATAATCTCACAGCTGTGCTTTGTAGAGTAAACTATATGAGCATCTATATTGAGATTTCATACACACATAACATAAAAAGGAGAGAAAATGATCAAGAACACTTCTTGGCCTATTGCAAACCATACAAAAGAACTAATGAATCTCTCACAATGTTTTTGTAGTGACCATCTGCGAAGTCTTGATTTGTATTCCATTATGGGATCACCACTCAAAACGTGATAATTTCAAGGTGTAACAGAACCTCTCCTTTAAGGCAATACCTTTAGTTATACAGCATCAATATCAGTCACCGAGATGAATTAAAATAGATTTAAGTCAAAATTTGTTCTATTCACTTCATCTACCTAAGAGCATTTCCCCCAAACCTCTCCAAAACATTACTCACTCATAAAATTTTATAGTTGCTGACTCTGTTATGTTATTTGCAAGTTGAGTACTCATTGTTATGTGGACCCATTGTTTAATTCAGAAAAGTATCACCCATGAACTGCGCTATGGTGTTCTGTAGTAAAAGTTTCTTAGTGAGAGTTTGGACATTAGTCTTTCACCACACACTGAGTGCTTCTGTTGTGGGCATGCAGTGAGCATTTATGGGTTCGTGTTAACCCTGGGAAGTTACCTTGGACAAGAGGAAGACAGACTTCAGAGAGTCATCACACTGATCATTAAAATAATTAGGCTCTGATAAATGTTGTGAAGGAGAAGGACACCGTGTTATGAGAACACACAAGAGAAGCACTTGAGTAGCCTTGGGGGGAGGTAGAGAAACATCCCCGAGTGACAGATAGGACCATTCATTAGCCTCAGGCAGTGGTTCCGAGTGAGATTTGATTATCGTCTTTAACTTGTAATTAAATAGGAGAAACCATAATTAAGCACGAAGTAAAACCTTAAGTAATATAGCTCATTAATCTATTGTATGGGATAATCATTGTGTAAGTGGAATGCTTCAATGAACTAGTTTTCTTTGAATAGCAAGCAGTGTCTTAAATTGTGTGAAGAAAGACTCATCATTACTTTTGGCAATCCCACAAGGCTACGAATAATGTTTACATGAGGAAGGCCTCCATGCCTTCCTAAAAACAGTGGCTATTTCCAAACCAGGACTTTGTGTTTTCAAGATGTTGGATCATTTAAGGTATAAAAGCACATACACACACACACAAACACACACACACACAAATCACAGATCATGTTTTGATATGATGTGGTGTATTTCCGCAGACTTCACGCTGCATTTCTTTTCCATCCATGGTTATTGTCCTTTTTTTCCAGTATGGCATGAGCTTTGGTAAATTATTTTTAAATGGTACATGAAAGTATGAACATTATACATATCAGTGGGGAGCCATGTAATGTTTCAGTACATGTATACATTGTACAGTGTTCAGTCAGTTTAAGCATATTTATCTTTTTGAATACTTGCTATTTTCTGGGGCAAAAACTTGCATAAAGATTTCTTCTAGCTTTTTAAGTTGTACAGTGCAGTTGTTAGCTGGAGTCACCCTATCTACCAGAAAGTCTTGCTTTTCTCTTGTAACCTGATGCTCGTTGGCCGATTTTACCCCATCTCTCCCTCCCCACTGCTCTCCCTGGCAGGTTTCTGGTGACCATTGTTTTTTTCTCAACTTCTCTTAGATCGACTCTTTAGATTCCACAGACAAGTGAAATTATGTGATACTTGTCTTTCTGTTGTAGTGCTATTTTTTAGAGGGCTGTATATTTGTATTCTCTTTATTCATGAGTAGAGTGAATTAACATACTCACCTCAATTGAGATTGACTGAATACTGATGAATAAATGGTAATTAGGAGATTGTACAGCAACAGGTAGATGGTTCTCTGTTAATAGAACAAAGAGAAGGAAGAACATAGCGTCAGCAGACACTGATGAACTAGGATTTCATAAACATGAAGCAAATGCAGAACTGCATAAGAGAGCGCAACAGAAAAGAGGAGCATAGGTTATTATGGTGGAGGAGTCTGCAGAAAATGATGAATTATAAAAATTAAGTGGAGCATGATACCCCAGAGAAATGCTGATGCAGAAAAATAAAGAGTGCACATTACAGCCGAATTCACCTGCGCTGAAATGGAAGGACAATGTTTCTTGGCGATGTTTTACAGAACATCGAAAGTTAGGGTAATATTAATGAAGCAAGGAAGAGAAAAATATAACAAAGTAACTAATGTTAAAGAATATGAAATTTAAAAGCAAAACAATCCAAAATACATAAAAAGCACATGTGCAGAAGGCAAAAAAAGTTATTTCTGCTTTTTGAGAAAATCAATACGAGAACACTATAAAGGTGAACATAATGTGAAACGGAAAGCAAAATGAACTGATAATAGGAACTATAAACTGATGTCATGGATTTATGTCAAGGTATGTTATGCTTTTTAGAATTTTAAGAATGGGTTAAACCAAAAAGTAAGGATAGTA
>PVIC010032705.1:0-20559 GCA_004025085.1 Thryonomys swinderianus | reverse complement strand
ATAATGCTGGGCGTGGAGACTCACGCCCACCAACAACCAACACCGCATACCACAATGCCGGACGTGGTGGCTCACGCCTGTAATCCCAGCACTCGGGAGGTAGAGACAGGAGGATTGCTGGGTTCGCAGCAGCTTGCCTGGGCACCATAGTGAGCTCAGGGCCAGCCTGAACTACAAAGCGAGACCCTGTCTCCAAAAAAAAAAAAAAAAAAGTATCTGTCTTCTTTTCTGACCATGAATTTTGACTCAAAACCCGGATATTTTCAGACTCCAAAGACAAAAGACTCCTGTTCTTCTGGCGTTTCAGTTCTTCCTTCTTTTCTACTTGACTTTGCTTCTACTGGAAGCACTGGGTCCTCCTGCTGCAGGACATTCTGTGCTTCTCAGCTCACTCTCACTGCCACTGTCACCTTGTCCCCTGCACAGGACACCCTGCTGTCCTTTCCCCCACGGGGAAGCATCTATCTTTAAATATGATGGTGCAGAGAAAAAAGGCTGCTCTAAATCTCATCACTTAGGTCTTGGCTCCCAGATGGTCTGTAAACCACAATGATGTTGTGATTCCAGAGAATTCAGGGGATTTTCCCACATGTATCTGATTATGGCAAAACTGCACAGGGAGAAACATGGTGTTTTGGAACAACTAGCTACTGAGTTGTATTTCATGGAAAATATCTAGTACACTTAGCTTTAAAGAGAATGTAATAAATGAGTTGATTTATAAATGAGTGATAAATGAGTTGTGATCAATGAGTTGATTTGTAATGAGTTGGTACAAATCAGAAAATCCATAATTTGCACACTAGAATCTCCAAAATTCAATCTGAATTTACCTACTCATGTTGTTCAATCAGGTGGCAACCAAATTTCCCTTTCTTTCCTTCTATTGAAACAGAACCATGAAATAGCTGTGGCATTGCTCATCCATTATGGGAAGGGAGTGGACACTTCATTTACATTTTATCTCAATTCCAAACAAAAGCAAATTCTGGGTGAGTGGTTAGAGGGTTAGGTTTTGTTTACCTTTGTCTAATCTGTTATTTCAGATTTGCTTGGGGCTGTAGAAGAAATCCTGGCCAGCCTCCCCGCAGATGTCAGTGTTTGGGGGATGGAAGACTCTGTTCCACAAGGGGTAATTTCACTCACACAAAAGCTGAGCATGTCGTCTGAGGAGGCTGTGCCACGCAGCTATCATGCTGTCTCCAGCCTGAAGTCCACTTGTCTTTATATATTCACCTCGGGGACAACAGGTATGTTCCCATTTCCTTTAAGGCATAAAGAGGATGTGAAATATTTTATGTTGGTAAGGCCTAAAACATCCAAGGAGGTATATAAGCAAGAAAACCCAAGTTCTTAGATCCTAGAACTTTCAGATATGGAAGAATTAAGTACTTTGGCTTTAAAAAGACAATCTCTTCAACTTGGTCAAATTACCATGTTTGTTACTCTTTCTCATTGGATAAGGCTTTCTTAAAGTCTGATGGGACAAAAGGCTCTCAGAGGTCTGAAGACCTTGACCTGGTCCAGCCTCAGGCTCTTTGCTCCATATCTGGTATTTGGCCAGCTTCTTTGGGAACATCTTTACTGGCTTTGCTTAGTCAGGTACATTATGTCTAAAGGGAAGGGATTAGTTTAGACAGTTACCAAGTATCCTATGTGTAGAACCTAAAAAACTTGTTAATCTACTGGAATACAGTTCTCTTCACTCCTGGGTAAAATGTTATATCCTAAATGTGGCTTACCAGTAGTTACCATTTAAAAACAGGTGGCCAAGCTCTCCTAATTTTCCTAGAATGATTGGATCATGAGACCAAAGGAAGTTTCTAAGGCATTTCGGGTTTGGGAGCAGACAAACAACAAAAATAATAAGAAAGCATAATGAGGCTATCTATGCACTCCAAAGAAACGTTTAACTTCATTATCTTTTAAGACAAATAGAATGATATTAGTGGTAAACTCAATAGGCTTTCCTGTACCTTTATTAAGGTCCATAATAATTATTTCTCAGGGTGTTATCTGGAGGTCATAGATTGGTTAGGTCAACAGCAAACAAATATACTGGTAAAAGAACTTAATTCCCTGACTCTGGTACTGATCATTACTGTGTATTGGGACTTGGGTCATTGAGTTGAGGAACAAATTGACTATGTCACAGTTGCATGGGAAGAGTTCTTACTAAGCTAACAGTGACACTGGATTGAAAATAACTCATGTCAAGTCTAAGAATAAATATTGAGGTAGCAACTATATGAAACAAATTTATGATGCTCACTTCTTTTTCAAGAATGTATCAATCATTAGATGTTGAGGTCGTGTGTCTTTCATCAAGCCTGTCTTCCTGAACTCTTTACTTGACACTCCCTTCCTACTTTTTTTTTTTTTTTTTTTTTTGAGATAGGGTCTCCCTTTGTAGTTCAGGCTGGCCCTGAGCTCACTATGTAGCCTAGGCAAGCCTCGAACTCAGCAATCCTCCTGTCTCTGACTTCCGAGTGCTGGGATTACAGGCATGAGCCACCATGCCCAGCATTGTGATATGTGGTATTGATTGCTGGTGGGTGTGAGTCACCACGCCCAGCATTGTTTGTGGTTACCGGGATCAAACTCCAGACTTTGCATTTGCGAGGCAGGCGCCAGAACCAATGAGCTAAATCTCCAGCCTATCCCTACCTACTTTCGCAGCGCGACCTAAAATTTTTTCTGCCTCTTCTTTCCTTCATTTCATTCCCTATTTTCTTTAAATTCATTTGCTTGTTTGATTTTTAAAATTTATTTTTCTTAGTATATGCTTACAGTACATAAAAAATACAGTCATGGGGAATTGACACAGACACATATCAGATTTCGATTTTTGCTTCCTCTTGTTTTTCTTTCCTTCCACTTCTCTGCATTCCCATCTCCACATTGGAACCATAATATTTTTGAAAATTATTTCTTCTGGACTGAGACTGTAATTTACTAATCTTCTCTATTTTCCATCTCTTATCCTTTGAATTCCTTTTCAAAAGATTTATCTTTCAACTTTCATGGTCTCCAAGTAGTCTTTTGGAAGTATATTTTGCATTCTTTGTACTTTATTGCCTCCTATTTTTCAGAATATTAATGATAATACATTCTGTGAAAATATCTTCTATTTTTTCCACCATATTTTTTATCTTTTGGTTTATTTGGGGCTCTTTTGTAAGCTAGAGAGTTTTTTCAAAGAGCTGGTAAACTGCGATTGTCAGTTTATATTTAAATGTGCAAAATAATAAACACAACACAAACAAAATTATGGCTGGGAGTACTGTGCACCCACATGAGACTTACGTACTGGTTGGTTCCATAGTTGGATGATTCCTATCAGTGCCTTTCAGTTTTTACTTGACAGCCATTCGAACTCTTCAGACAAGATCTTGAACAGTAAAACTGATCAAGTGTTAGAGAAAGGTGGAAGTAGCAGAGCATATAGACTTTATCCCCTTTTCAACCTCTGTTCTTCCTGATCTTCCCAGAAATTTATTAATTTTTTTTCCGGAGAATAAAGGTCAGTTCTTCTACCAGGGATGAGAAATCCAAGGGTACAGCTAGTTCTTACACAGAACTTCCCATAAAGCTCACCATGTATAGTTCCAAATTATCTTCTACTCTTTGAGGTTCCTGGTAGCCACATTTTTGAGCCTCTTTCTGGGGATGCAATGCAGCTTTCTTCAAGGATTTGCCTGGAGTTTCAGCTTGTCGAGTCTGCTGGGTAATTCGCTATACTTCTTCATCTCCTTTAATAAATTTCGCTGTTGTCATCTCTAGTTTCACCCTCTCTGCCCTGAGGGATGGTGACTCTGTCCAATTTGCCAACTTCCAACCCCATCATATGAGTTAGACTCATTTAGGTTGCCTCAAGAACCTCTACGAGAGGCTGGCCAGACTTGGACAACACAGCCACACATTCAACCACTTCTAACAAGTAAGAGGAAGAAAACAAGGTCTCTGCCTATTGTGATGTTCCAGGAACCAACTAATATCCTCACTGAAACATTTGCTTTTGCTTCAACTTCTATTTAGGGATTTCTTCAATATTACACCCAGATTTACAAAATAATTTTTAAAAATTCCTCCACTGAGGCAGAGACAGGAGGATTGCTGAGTTCGAGGCTTGCCTGGGCTACATAGTGAGCTCTGAGCCAGCCTGAACTACAAAGCAAGACCCTGTCTCAAAAAAAAAAAAAAATTCCTCCACTGGATTTCCCCTAGAGTACCAGCAGAGCTGTGGCCCAATTAATGATACAATATAAACAGACCTTTTTACAGTACAAAAAAACCCCAATAAATACATGGAAAAAAATGTTCAGCATCTCTGGCCATTAGAGAAATGCCAACTAAAACAATACTGAGATTGCATCTTACTCCAGAAAAAAATCTGGACATCATGAAAAAATCTAAAAAGAACAAATGGTGGTGAGGATGCAGGGAAGGGGGAAAAAACAAAATAAAACAAACAAACGAACAAAAACCTTTCCATTGTTCAGAGTGTGAGCTGGTAAAACCAGTATGGAGATTCCTCAAGAAACTAAAACTAGAAATTCCATTCGAGCTTGCTATTAGTCTTTTATATATATTTCTGAAAGAGTTAAAAGCATTGCATTACAGTGATACACGCATACTTATGTTCATAGCCACACAGTTCACAATTGCTAAATCTTGGAAATAACCTATATGTCCACCAGCACATGAATGTTTAAAGAAAATGTGGTATGTATGAACAAGGCACACTACTATGCCACAAAGGAAGATAAACTGGAGTCTTTGTAAGAAAATGGATGCACCTTGAGACCATAATGTTGAGTGAAATATATCAGACACACAAGGTTAAATATCACGTGACTTCTCTTCTATGAGAAACTCAAAATATAAAGAGAAAAATAAAATATACATAATAGGAAATAGGGAATGAAGAGAACCAAGAGAAAGAGGGAGGTTGAGAGGAAGGGAATGAAAAACAATTGGGATGTGTTGTGTACATGTATAACTCCGTACAGTGAATGTTATCACTGTAAATATGTACTAATCAAGCACAAAAAAATAATTTAGGATAAAGCAGATAATCCCTGTAAGAGAAAAGTCAGAGTTCATTTTATACAGAATACATTAAACTTATTATCTGACTTAGGTATGTTGGCAGATCGACACAGCTACAAGTGAGTGGGTCAAAATCAGTTGGCAAATAGAAGCATCATATAAGGGGTTTGAGCCAATCAGATAAAGAAGAGTAAAATAGAAATCCAGCATGAAGTTTCAGCAACAGATAATTCCATGGGGTCACAGCATATTCAGAGAAGCTTGTAATAAGTGGTAAGGAATTTGGGCTATAGAATTGGTATGCTAGATGTGGGAGTATTTTTTTTAATGTAGGTCTCTAATCCTACACAAGTAGACAACAGTGAAGAAGTATCCAAGTTTGAGAAACACATTTTAAGCCTTAGCACTTCACTTCCAGAATTGAGAAATAAAGTCAAATCAAGTATATCAAATTCACGAGAGCTACTGATATTAGTAACTGCTCCTTTACAGACTGCGGAATCAGGCTGTTGGTACATGGGGTATAGAAAAAACAGCACTTAAGCCTGGGTGGTCTGTGACTCTTCATTACTGTTTCTTGTGTTTGCTTTTTGTGACTTCTCTGACAGTGGTCCCTGCTCACTTCCAGGAAATTTAATGATCCTTTGTCACCACAGCATTTTATGAGACAAAGCAACTTTATTGAGGAGGTGCATTTATCTATTTTTGTGGTGCTTGAGGTTACACGCTGGACCTTGTGCTTATGGACGCTAAGCAGGTGCTGTACCACTGAGGTCCACTCCATCCCCATGAAAGCTCTGCATGAAGCCACTCTATAAATGTCAAATCCCTTTGAACTGATAGGCAAGCTGTGATTATAGTGCATTAAATCTTGCATTATAGTTAAAAAGATGTTACCAGAAAAGACAAGGTATGTTTCATGATAACATAAGTAAACATAAAATTACTAATAGTCAATAACAATCACAACAGTGTTATATGTATCAACCTATTATGTTATATATTAACTGATAAATTTATTAGGCTGACATCATAAAAATAGAAGTGTCTACAACAATATGGAAAATAGATGTCCTACAAATGCCAAGTAAGAAAGGCAGTATACAAACTTTTTAGGGACAAAACATGAATATAAATGTTATAAGAAATTAATTGTACATGGAATACTAAAAGGAAGAAAAAAATTACATTTAGCTTATGAACATATTAAACAACTTCAACAGTATGTATCATGAAATCTAGTATCGCATAATGATCATAATCCCATAATGAGGAGTCTTGGTTAGAGCTGGAACTGTTCTGGAAATTTCTACTACAAATACAGTTTAGACTGATACTGTAGCTTGTTTCATTTAAAGTATACTATTTCAGATTTTGACCTTTCTGTCATTTTCTTAGTGCATGTGATCTTTGAAAATGATAGTATCTCAAACTTTATGTAATTCTGTGAGGTGGTTTCTCTGGATAGACCAAAATTCTAGAAATGAGTTACAGCAGCAAATTGTATTGTATTGATGTAGTCCTTTTCATAAAATATATACCATGTGTTGTTGCATTTTGTCTTGTTTATGTAGTTGATAGCAGCAAAGTGTTTCATTCTATTACATATATTCACACACATCCTGACACTTTTATATACGTACACATATATGTGTCTATAAGTAAATAGTGAACACAAAATAGCAACTCTGCCTTGAAGGAATAAGAAATAGTGAATTTGGAGCCTAGAATTTGGATTCAAGTTACTCTGAATGATGTATTTCTCCACGGATGACATTACATGAACTTTTGTAAGCCACAAAACAAATAAGGTCATAAATCAACACATTCAACAAATATGTTGGTGAAAGCATTAGGTAGATAACATACAACAAAGTGGGGAAATCTTTTCTGTATGTTTCAGATACTGTCTTACAACATTCTTAGCTAAAGGGTTTTTGGAGGCTAGAGATTGGGTAAGCCTAACTATTCTGAGAGGTTTACTTAACGCTCATGAGAATGCAAAGTCAGTTACCAAACTTAAAAGTAAATGGCTATTTTTCTAAAGAGGCCAAGATATTGCAAGGTGATTTGGCTTTCCACTCACAACAGTCTCTCCTTAATTCATGTTGTTTCACTTGGCCAAGATCAAATAATCTGTAGGATTTTTGATGTAGAAGTAACTTCTTCAGAGAACTCCTATTCTTCACTTGTGTCTGTCTGTGTGTATACATACACATATCCTTTTCATTCCTTTTCTTGTCTTCCAGGGCTACCAAAAGCAGCTGTGATTAGTCACCTGCAGGTTTTAAAGGGTTCTGCTGGACTGTGGGTTTTTGGCTGTACTGCTGATGACATTGTCTACATCACCCTCCCTCTGTATCACAGCTCAGGAGCTCTCCTGGGAATTGGTGGATGTGTTACATTGGGTAAGCTTTGGTTTTCTTTTTGGTAAGTTTTTGAAATGCCTAATAATTAGACCTAGAGTTCATTAAGGTTTAAATCCATCAATAGGATTCAGAATGATTGCATGCATATTATAAAATTTTAGCATACCATTTATCGAGAGGGTACAGTTTCATGATATAGTGCATTCCTGAGGCAGAAAGAGCAAAGTTCTGCGAAGACCATATTTTGGTCTGGCTCCTGACTGGACTACTCTGTCGTCATGGGTGCTCATCCTCTAATGGCCCACCCCCAGATTCCTTAAACTGGGGTAGGAGTATTTCAAAGTGGTGAATAATTAAACTCCTTAGGTCAAATCTTAAGAATACCATAGATTATTTCACTTGCACTCTACTGGTCAAAGCAAGTCACAGGACTGCCCATATTCAAGAGTCAGAGTGTTGGGAAATGGATCCCCAGCTCTTTAAGAAAGGAAGGGCAATTCACCTTACAAAGGTAGGCACAGAGAAGGAATTGTGAAAGTTAGTTCTGAAAACCCTCTGTCTAAGTATCCAGGAAGTCAGCTGATAGAGCTGAGGACTCTAGGAAGTGTTCACAAACATGGACAATTTTAGAATGGGGTCAACATCCACAATGAGTGAAGATGAAAGATGTATAAACGTCCTGTGGCATCTGTGCATAGGACAGACACCGTCAGAACTGGGTTGCTGGAGGGACACTATGATGGCAGCTGAGTAACGTCCTTGCCCAGCTCCCCTCAGGTGCACCTAGTTTTGCAAGAGCCAGAGAAATCAGACAACAAAACCATTATGTCTGCTTTCAATATAATAAAAAAGAAAAGATGTGTTGGAAAAGGCAAGAAGGGAAGAGGTGCCTGTGTCTCCCCTCCCCCAACTCCAGCTCAGCATTAGGAGAGATGGCTTCTCTGTGGGGAAGAGGAGTGATTTAACCCCGACTCAGACGTGAAACCCATCACCATGCCCACCACAGTGAAGCCCGTCAGAGATCTGTGCGTCCTAATGTCACACCGAGGCCAGGGAGCTGAGTGGCTCCACCTCCCTGCTCCAGTCTTTGAAGACAGCTGGGAACCAAGTATCAGCCACTAAGGGAGCAAGGCTCTGAAGCTTGAAGCTGTGTCAGGCCTTTCAGCGAGACCCAGAGCCAAGAAGAAGGCGAAACCCTGTCTGCAGTTCAGGGCTTGAGGCAGAGGCCTCAGACCTGTCCAGCACTAGGCAGAGATGTGCATGTGTGTGGGACAGACCTGCGCTGTGGTGTGCACCATTTCCAGCCTTGGGGTGGAACTATGGTGCATGCTAACTCACTGAGACTGTGCACAGCTCTGTTGTAGTGGGGTCCAGTAGGTCCCAGCTTAGTGTCCCCACTGGGAGTGAAGGGTTGGTCTCCTCTACCATCTCCCAACCTCTGGCAGGACAGATATGGACAGGTATCACCAGGCCATGGTTCACAACTTGGGGGCATCAGTACAGACTTGTGTTTCCATGAGACAGACTCAGGATTAAGCCTGTATAGCTTCCAGCTCTGGCATGGGTCTTGATGTGTTGCTGAGATTGTCCAAATTTTTCCAGTTGTGAGATGCAGGCTGCAATCCAGGTGGCCAAAGGAACTGGCTTCATCCGCCCTACCCCAGCCTTGAGCAGCATAGTTTGGAGTAACATTGTCATGTATTCCTAGGGGTAGGACAGGGTTATATGCTCAGGGCTGAGCCCTGAAACTTGGTGCTGAGCTGTAGAAACATAACGCTGTGAAGATCCTAATAGCTCTCATCCCCAGGGAAGTCTGAAGACAGAGAACCTGGACAGACTTGGCCTCCTCTTATCTAATGTCTGTTCTGGATTCCATCACCCATGTGAGGCTGCAGAGATCACAGGCCATGAGTTCATCTCAGCAATAGGCAGCTGACAGCAGCTTAGTTCTGGTCTTTCCTCAGTCCAGCACTGGTTTTGGTGGGGTGTGGGCTCAGGGTACACAGCAGCATGATGGCGACAACAGCCACAGACATGGCATAGGAGCCCAGGGCTGATCCACTGCCCAGAGTTAAACAGAACCTTGAAAGGACTGGGCTTACCGTGGATCCAGGCAGAGGCTGGCATATGTAGTCTACATGTGTAGATACGCCCCTTGTTGCTCCTGAACAATGCACCAATTCTGACTCTGAAACAAACCTGGGCTTGAGTCACGCTCTAGTGTTGAAACAGTGACATCTATCAACAGCAGTTTCCTGGCTAACTTGGACCTGAGAGCCACCCCATGGTGAAATAGTAGAAGTGACTATGAGGTCAGAGAAAATGAACCATCTGCTTAGAAATTTTGGAAAGACAGGAACAAACAAAGCCAAATTGGGAAGTCCAAATGATGCCCAGATGATGTTGCATACCAACAAGGGTAAACAACTTTCAAAAAGCTATGATTTCACCTAACAATTGAAATAAGGTGCCGAAAACCAACCACTTATGATCAGTAATCAGTACTGGAAAACTCACAGAATTTAATAATCACATTTAATGAAACTTGGTGAACATGAAGAAATTTTAGAAACGTTTTGATTTTTTTCACAAAGGCACTAAAGGAAATAGAAGCAATTTATAAAATTAGGGTGAAAAACCATTAAAAATACACAGACAAGAAAAAGCTAAAAAGAAGAAAGCCTACAGGAAGTTTCTAATAGTAAAAGACAAACATTCAGGTTACTGAACCAAGGGTGTAGAAAGCTTATTCAAAGTAGATTAAAGAAAACTGCCTGTATGTAAACAGGCAGATATCCAAGTATAGTAAAGCTTGAGGTAAAGGTTAACCAAGTGTACTTTAAGACAACTGAAAATGAAGCCTTCAAAAACTAAAGAAGAGATATTCAAGACTACAGAAAGAAGAGAAAATACTTTAGGATATTCAAGATATCTCACACTTTGAGATATTGCTAATAATGATGTCTGAATTCACCTAACAGAAGACTTCTCAGGAGAAACTCTTCAGGCTGAGAGAGAGTGCATGAGATTTTCATGGAACTCAATGAAAACTGTCATCTGAGAATTTTGTACCTAGCAAAGCTATTCTTTAAAAATGAAGAAGGGACAAAGAAATTGACAGACAAACAAAAACTTTTAGTTTGGTTTAGTGTATTCCTTTTTAGAAAATATCTTAAAAGACTTGTCCTTTAAAAAATGCTAACAGAGTCCTTCAAAGTGAAAGCAAGAAGTGTTACTAAGTAAAAAGAAAGTATGAGAAGCTCAGAAACTCACTAGTAACAAAAAATACAAATTCAGAATGCTCTAATATTATAAACATGATACAAAAGCCATTATTATATCTTTGGTATGAAAACTAAAATCCAAAACAATGAAAATAATATATTAAAATACAGGGAATGCAGAGGAGATAAGCAGGGTATCAACAATTGATAATATAGAGAAGGATGACGTCCAAGTGCAGATTTTTCTTCTCAGCATATTTTCTCTTGGTATATTTTGCTTATTTCTCCTCTTAAATTTATGATTGTGTTACCTTGCTGCATTTGAAAATACCTGATTATCATCCAAGTATTTTTTTTGCAATTTAATGGTAACCACAAGGCAAAAAAATCAAAATAAGAAATAAAAATACATTAGCAGAGTATATCACTTAACTATAAAAGTAGACTATAAGAGACTGAGAAAAAACATACTAACTGTAATAAAGCTTGAAAACAAGCTAGAAAATGCTGTAGGAAGACTATGGGTAATTTCTTTGAATATAAGTGTAATATCTATATTAAATTCTTGATTTAAAAAACATAGAGTAATTAAACAGAAAAACAGGATTCCAGTATATGTGGTTTACAAAAGTGTCACGTTACCTTTAAGAACACGTCTAAGCCAAAAGTGAAAGAACATAAAAGTTACTCCATTCAACTGGAATCCAACAGACTAGTCACATCTAATATTTTTGTTGTTGTTGCTGTTTTTGTTTTTGTTTTTTTGAGACAGGGTTTCGCTTTGTAGTTCAGGCTGGCCCTGAGCTCACTATGTAGCCCAGGCAAGCCTCAAACTCAGCAGTCCTACTGTTTCTGCCTCCCAAGTGATGGGATTACAGGTGTGAGCCACCACACCCGGCACTGTGGTATGTAGTATTGACTGCAGGTGCACGTGAGTCACCATGCCCAACATTGTATGTGGTTACCGGGATCGAACTCAGGGCCTTGCACTTGCAAGGCAGATGCTGGAACCAGTGAGCTAAATCTCTGGCCCACATCTAATATTAAATAATACAAATTTTTTAAACCCAAAGCCATGAAAACATAACAAGGAAGGACAATATATAATGACAAAGGGGTTAATTTATCGAGAAAATAATTTTAAATATATATGTGTTCAGTAATACAAACCAAATATTAATAGATAGGGGATACATGGATTCCAGTGTAATAATAGCTGTGGATTTTATTCACTTTCAGTGAAGGCGTCACATAGACAAAAATCTCAACAAAGATACCACAGATATATAGACCAGTGGAACAAAATAGAGCTTACAGGTAAACCCATGAGTAGACCCACAAGCCCACCTGTGTGTACATAGGACACTGAAACAGCTCAAAGAGTTTATAAATAAAATCCATACATCTACACAGCTTTGACAATGTTATTAAGAGGACACAGTACAAAAAAGCCAGTGTTTTCATTAAATGGTGCTAGGAAAATTAGATATCCATATGCAGAAGAATGAAATTAGATCCCTATCCCTTACCAGTTATAAAATCAACTCAAAAGGGTTTGAAGGCTTAAAAGTAGGACCTGAATTACAAAACTACTAGAAGAAATCATAGGAAAAATGCTTCATGACATTGGAATGGGCAAAGAGTTTTGGAAAAAGACCTCAAACACATTGGAAACAGAAGCAAAAATAAGTAAACAGAACTGTAGCAAGCTACATTGCTTCCACTTCACAAAGAAAGTAATCAATAGAATGAAAGGATAATCTACAGAATGGGGGAAGATATTTGCAAACTATATATCTGATAAAGAGTTGACATCTAGAAGATATAAGGAACTTCTAAAGCTTAATAGCAATAAAATAAATACAATGCTTAAAAGTGGGCAAGACTCTATAACCAGAATATATTTAAAAAATTAGAATTCAACAATAAAAATGAAAAAGAAAAATAATTTGGAAATAAAGAAATCTGGATAGCCATATATTTACAGAAGGTAAACAAATAGCCAGTAGACAACTAAGAACATCTGCATCATTGGTCACTAGGGAAATACAAATAAATCAAAACCACATATTTCTAATATCCTTATAACCAGAAACAAAGAAAATAGATGTTGGAATTATACCAACAAGTTGAAATCTCCATATACTGGTGGCATTAATGTAAAATAATGCAGCCTCAGTGGAAAACAGAAGTTTCTTACAAAGTAAAACCACTTAGCCATAAGATCCAGCAATTCTATTTTTAAATATATGCTCCAGGGCACTGAAAACATACACAGTCACACAAAAATTTGTGCATGAGTATTCTGTGGGTAATCTTTTTACTTTGATAGTAGTGTTCTTTGAAACAATATCTCTAATTTTGATTAATTCTAATTCATTCAGCATTGTTTTTGAGAGCTAAAATATAGAAACAACCCAAATACTCATTAATGGATGAACTGACAAAATATGATATATCTACACATTTGAATATTATTCTGGAATGAAAAGGAATGAGGTATTGATAAATGCTGTATCATAGATAAATCTAGAAAACATTACATTAAGTGAAAGGCCCCTTGAACATATGATTCAAAGTATCATATATTGTATGGTTTCATGTACTTTGAAATGTCCACTAATGACAAATTCATAATCAGAAAGTACACTAATGTTGCAAAGAGTGAAAAATTGTAATGACTGCTAATGGGTGTGGGTTTTTTTGGATGATGAAAATGGTGCATTTCAGTGTGACTGTACTAAAATGTACTAAAGAGCACTGACCTTTACATTTTAAATCTAGTTGTGTAGGATGAGAGGTACAAGGCAGTTCAAAATATATAGGGCTCTTTGTTTAAAAAACTGTATTGTTAAAATTAGGTTCTAGAGTTTTTGATGAACTTTTTTGCTGACACTGTCTTACTGCCTTATTAAATCTTGACCACAAAATACACTGAGGCTGGTTTAAACTTCTAAAAATAATCATTATTTATCTATTCAAGGTTAACATAAGATGAACATTCCCCATCTGTGAGGAAAGATGACCCACATCCCTGGTCATCTCTACTGCTTTTCATTTTTGTATTTCTTTTGACAATTACTTTAATTTCACACATTGTGAAAAGCATGTTTCTGATGAAAATACATGATTCTAACATGAATATTTTTAAACTACAAGAACATAAAAATCAATATATTCAAATAATCTTGATATAAATGATGGATGATGAATTATAAAAGTCTGGTAAGGGAGCAGGATGTTTAGATAGAGCAAGCTCATTTGTCTTTTATGTTGATTCTGCCCTGGAAGTTTTTCTTTAGTGCCTCTTTTTGCTGTCTCTTTTAGGGGCCACTTGCGTGCTAAAGAAAAAATTCTCAGCCAGTCAATTTTGGAATGATTGCAAGAAATACAATGTGACCGTGTTTCAGTATATTGGAGAACTTTGTCGCTACCTTTGCAAACAACCTAAGGTAAGATTGACCATGATCAACAAACCAAAATACTTCAGGAAGAATAAATATCGCGAGAGCAGAGGTAATTTTTACTTCTTTATTTATGCACCACATTCTTCCAGAACATACTTAAGCTGAGACAGAGAGATGCCTGCAATCCACTTAGAAAAAAATCAATATAAAAATCAGAATTGAGCCAGGAATGGTGGCTCACCATTCCAGCACTCAGGAGGCAGAGGCAGGAGGATTGCTGAGTTCGAGGCTTGCTTAGGCTATGTAGTGAGCTCAGGGCCAGCCTGAACTACAAAGCAAGACCTTTTCTAAAACAAAAAAAAAAAAAAAGAAAAAGAAAAAGAAAAAGTCAGAATTGAATAAAAAAGAAAGCCACCCAGGAAAGTACTAATGTGCTTGTTTTGTTCCAGTATTGGACACATCCATGAAAACTAACTTTAATTAGTTTAGGCTAATTAACATCTAATTAGTTTAAGCTAATTAAAATATTAGATGCATGCTCTGTTTACAGAAATCAATTACTCCAAGTTTAAAACAGATGGTCCTTGAAAATGCTATTGTTTAAAATAAAACCAATGATGTGGTTATACTTGTTTTTCTGTATTTTTCTTTTGAATAAGGAGCTTTCAATTAGAACACATTTTTGCTTTGTTTTACTCTACAAAGAAAACTTCTGGACTTGTTTCCCCATGGAAAGCAGTTGTTTTCACATTCTTGAATCAGTTGCCTCTCAAAAATTGACAAGCAAGTTGCCAGAGCCTGAAATTTGTGCCTATTGCTTTGCTTGTATTATTGGCCTCTGTGTTATTTTTCTTTTTCTGGTCTCATTTATCTTTCCACATGCTTATTTTTCAACTCGCAGATTTTCCAAGTGTTCTTGAAACTATAAGGAAATGACCTTTCTTTAGTCAAATCAGCATCAACCCCTTCAAGAATGGCGGCTTGGGGGGCTTCCCCATGCAGGGCCAGATCTCAGAGCCTTCCCCGAGACTCTCTACCTCTTGGGAGTCAGGGCGGGGTCTCTCCTTACCTTTGCTACTGTCACACCTCCTTGCAGCGTGGATGGCAGCCCATACTATCTTTTTTCGTGGTGATAATTTCCTCCACATTTCTCACACACGGCTGAGACGAGGCTAGAGGCATTCAAACAAGACTCTGAAGGAATACAGGACTACACAGAAGAGAGGAGCAGGGCAAAGGATGTGAAATTGGACAATAAGCTTTACAGGATACTTTCTTTCATTCTGAGTTTGGAGGTTATCACGGAGAGGGTCCTACTGTACCTCTTGACCACCTTTGAGCCGAAACTGTCCTTAACCATTTTTTGTTACTAGCATTTCAAATAACCACAGATTCTATAGATCCATAGTACATCTTGAAACTCCAGGGAAATCCCACCCTTCCAAATATTGGGATGAAACTTCATTTGCTTGGACTTCTCAATAATATATTTGAACAAGGAACATCTAAAATATTGTTAAGCATGGAAATAACTATATCATTTTATTTGTAATTTTATGAACTAGAAACATCCATTAATTTTCTCTGCTTAGTTTATTGGCCAGATAACATGGGTTTTTAAAAACTGTCATCCTTTTCAAACTTCTCTTTTGAGTCTTTTTTCACTTGTTTGGATTCTTAATTCCTAAAATAAAGCTATTTATAATATGTCATATTGACTAGAAACTTTTTCTCAGTGCTTCTTTTGTAATTTTTCTGAAGTGAAAAATCTTCTGCAGCCCTGTGAATGCATATTGCAGTATGCTAGGAAAATATTAGAGCTACAAAGAACCGAAGAGAACCAAGAGTTGAAAACAGAATTCCAGTTTTATAATTAATTTAATGTCTAATTTTAATTCTTACTGAATGATTTTAAAGAGATGATGTTTGCAAAGTGACCTCTAAATGATTATGCAAATCTAAAATGAAGAGTCATAAAGGGAAATAAATACAGTTTCATCCATAGAAAATTTAGCAGTTCTTTTAAGCAGAAATTGTACATTATCTAATGTTTTGTTGATTTTATTTAAAATAAGTGCAAGAAGTTCTTGGCATTAAAGATTAGGAAAAAAAAGAAGGAAATTTGTTGTGACCCAAGCCATTTGAAGAGACGTTGCTCTTTTCTGTGCAAACCCCGGCAATGATAAGCGAAGGGTGTTCGCTGTCTGCCGCACGGCCAGCTCAGCGGTGGGCTCAGGGGGCGAGAGGGCCCAGCACCACAGACCTTTCTGTCACAGAATTAAAACTGAGGGTCTCATAATCCACAAATTGAAGCCTCGTGCACATCCATATAAAAGAAATATTTAAGTAAAGGAAATGAAAACCAGAGGAATGGTGCAATTTATTTATTTTCTGAATAAATCCAGGTCTGTGTCAATCTCCGATAAGAAAGGAGATTTACCTGCAGGGCAAAGTTCCAGTCTGAGTTGTGGGTTTATATAGAGTGGCATACAAGCTCCCTAACACTGGGGCTCCTTGTCTGGATGCACTTACGCACCCTGCGCTCCCATCCTCACCAACTCCACCTCTTCTTATGAAAACACTGAAAGCCTCATGAGATGGCAGCGTGCGGCAGCAGGCTTGAGAAAGCCGGAGGGAAGAGTCCCATGCAACTCTCCCGAGGCCAGGAAGGCACCGCTTTTCCACTTTCCATATTCCAAGTTTGCAACGTGACCGAAGTGCCACCATGTAATTCCTGATTGGATCTAGTTGCGCATTATCTTACTATGAATACGGCCTGTAATGTTCATTAGCAAAGAAACTGAGGGGGCTCTGCACGCCAGAGGGACCCTGGGGAGATCTTGCTGCAGGCTTTACCTTAGGTCTCCACCTCTGCCAAATGTAATCAGAGCTCACACGTACGTCACACCTGCAGTCAGGCCTCCCCCAGTCATCAGCCACATGGGTGGGTCCAACGGGGCACAGAAGATGAATTGGACAGCCTTTCTGGACTTCTTATAGTCTATGAGATAAGATGAAAGCGGGGTGTGGGTCGGAAGAAAAAAGCCAGCAAAATACATGTGACTGTAGACAGCGACTCATGTCAAAAGCACAACTGGATGAGCTAGGGCAGCGCGCTGGGCAGCGGGAGCAGACACTGCAGATCAAGCCGGACACGGGCAGCACTGTACTGAAATGGTGACCTGAGAACCAAGGAAGTGATGTCATTAGTGGAATCCAGGAACAGGGAAGCCGGGACTAAAATCAGGACAGGATAAATCGGAAAGGGCGGGGCCACAATGGCCCAGCCCAACTAAAGAGGAGGAGTGTGGCCGAGCCATCTATGGACCCGGTCTTGAAAAGTTTGGATCTTTGTAGAGAAATTTGGTTTACATTCAGATTAGAGTGTTTGATAAGAGATGAAGGAAGAACTGGAAAAGGGGCACTACTTTGAGATCTATTATAAAGAAAACCCAACACAATTCATTAGATCAGAAACAGGGAACGGAAGAATGCTAGAATTGAGGATGAGTCCCAGGATTTTCAACCTCGGCATTTAGAGAACCAGATGCTGTGAGAAAAAAATGAGATTTGAGCAATGAAAATTAAGTTTCACTTGAGCTAGTTAAATTAAGTTCCAGATGAAGAAGTAAAATAAACAGTTGAATGTAGGAATCTGAAATACAAATCACACAGAAAACAGGATCTAATTAACACAGCAAATGCTGTGCTAAGTACTATGGTACATATGTATGGCCAGCATCATCTTTCTCTAGTCCCAGGCCTAAAAAGGAAAGCTCAGCTATATCCAGAGTTGAGACTCTTAGGGAGGGCAGAGTACAGTGAGGATGCTGGTATAAATCAAGATTTTTATCACTCCACAGGAGTCTGCTCTTTCACATATACAGCTCAATGAACACATCTGGCTCAACGGCCTCTGCTTTTCAGAAGCCTTGGCTGATGAGTTCTCATAATTGTGGTGTAGGGGACCCTTTAGCTGGGTTTTCAGAGATAAACTTCCCTTTGCATCGACACAGCTTTCTTAGATGAGTGAGCACAAGCACTGGACTGCAACATCAAAACTCCATCTATACAAGTCAGTAGTTTTCATTCTTTCTGGTATTTTTGGTTATCATTATCCTCCATATTGCACAATAAAATATTTGCTGCTATTTTTTAACTTTTCAGGCCTTTTGATGACCTTTAAGTTGGTACATAAAAACATAAAATTGTACATATTTGAGGAACACTGTGCAATGTTTTGATACAGTGTACATGGTATGATGTTAGAATCAGACTAAATCTCAGACATTTGGGATGCTGAAGGTGGGCTCAGTGGAAGATAAATTCTCCAGCACGTGTGAACCCCTGAGTTCAATACAGTTTACTTATAGTGAAAACTTTTAAAAATCCTTTTTTCTAGCCTTGTGAAGCACACAGTACATTATTAGTACTATGTGTTTATAGTCTTATAGTATAGTCTTTCTATTGTACACTTGCCCCCTGGTTTTTCAGTATAACTACCATAAACCTGGCTTCCTACTCATGGATACATATGTGATCCTTCTTTCCTTATGGCACCAATGATATGATTGTCTTAAAATATATTAATAATCAGTTATTAAAATTGTAAGAAACATAAATTTTACTTATAGCTAAGACATGGAGAGTATGTATAATATTACAATTTGGCTTTTTTCCTACATTTTACATCCTTGTAAACAGTTGCCTAGTTTTACTTTTTGAATTAAGCATTTCCATGCTCGTCGCTAATTTATTTCAAACTCTATAATAGCTGCCATATCTTAATGGAATTTCACAACCCTTCACATATTTTTAATGAGTTTTACTTGAAGATATATTCTGCAGCTATTTTTCAGTTATTGTCCTCCCCAAAAGGAGCAGCATTTTAATTTCTAGCACTTTGAATTCATTTTGTGTGCTTTGGAAAAGATGGCTCCACATCGGCCTGTACATATGCATTGCACTGGCCTCACTGCTTTCACTCAACACTGTGACCATGAGATTCAGCTCTATTTCTGTGCACATTTCTAGTGCATTCTCTGTCATCACTTTTGAGTTGAAAAAAGACAGAAAAATGGCTCCTCAAAGCCATGCTTTTAATTTACAAATCCTGTGAATATGTATGTGGTAGGGCTCTGGGAGAAATGAGTTGGCAGGTGCCATTATTTTCCTGGCCTTGACGTGGGGAGACTGGTAGTGGGTGCAGGTTGGTCTCATGCGATGTTCAAGCGAGCAAGAGTGTCTGGCCACCAACAACGAGACCGCACAGAGGGTAAGTTGGAAATGTTTGAGACATAATTTTTGAAGCAGTATGTCACTGCTAGTCCTGCTATACACAGGTCCATGTGGAGAGAGGGCTGTAGAGCATTAGGCAGCCCCCGTGGCTGACAGATTTTAATCTTCCAACCTCAGAAACCAGACTCTGCCAAGAACCTGAACGTATTTGGAACTGTATATTTCCAAGAGCTCCTGATCAGAGCCCAGGGAAACCACACCTTCATTAGAGCTTTCAGAGTCCTGGATTACATCAGTCCCCTGAGTTAGTGTGGGTTTCTGACTTAGAGGAATTGTGGGATCCTAGGTTGGCACTGAAGTATCTAAGTTTAAGGCTATCACGTGGTAGCTATAGAAAAATAATTTGAGACTATTCCATTACTATATTTAAAAACCCAGTCTTGGTATTTAATTGATTGGATTATTTCCATTTAAGTCTTACTGTGATTAATGATGCTGTGTACATTATTATATATGTCTTTAGGCAAATGCATATGCATATTTCTCAGGATAAGCAGTCAGAAACAGTTGGTATGATTATATTGTATTCATGCATTCAGTTTTAGGATGTACTGCCAATAATTTTATCAAAGTGGTAGCACTAATAACATATGATCATACCATAGATGGCATGTCAGCTGTCTCTCATCCTTGCCAACACTTGGTGAATAATTTATTAGAGTGTACAAGAAACAGCTGTCTCTATAAGCATTTACTTCCCTTTCATGGAAACATTTTGACTAATATTTCTTTAATGAGTATGGTACCAACTAGGTGCTTGGATATCACCTTGGAGGGATATGGGCTTACACTTTGTCACAGAGTCAAGCAGTAGCAGCAATAAGGCACTTACTGGCTCACAACACTCCCATGAAGCTGAGGGTTCTTAGGGCTTGTGTCCAGATAATCCTCAAAGCCTCATGCAGTCACAGCGGGGCTTTCAGAGTGGCTGGATCTAGGGTGTGATGCTGGGATGGATTCGCAACGTGATGTTAGAATTAAGAGAGGATAAGGTGGCATAGTGTATCCGGGGTTGTTTCTGGGTCTTCTAATCTATTCCACTGGTCCTCAGGTCTGTTACTTTGCCAGTACCATGCAGTTTTTATCACAGTGGCTTTATAGTAGAGTTTTAAATTGGGGATTGTAATACCCCCTGCCATGTTGTGGTTGCTTAGAATTGCTTTTACTATTCTAGGTTTCTTGTGTTTCCAGATGAATTTTTGTATTTTG